>PVIH01011521.1:0-68712 GCA_004025045.1 Sigmodon hispidus
TGTATTTTCTTCTATTTCTTTAAGGCTTTTTTTCATATCTTCTTTTAGAGCTTCGATGATCATCAAAAAGGAATTTTTGGTGTTGCTTCCTTCTGTTTCCTCTTCATTGCTCAGTTCAGGTCTTGTATTTGTAAGATCGCCACTCTCTTCTGGAGTTACCATGTTGTCCTTTGTATTATTATGTAATTTCTTGTACTGATGTTTGCCCATGGCTTCAGTGGTTCATGATTAGATGGGTCCTGGTCAGTTGTGGGACTTGGGTTTGTGTGTCACCTGTCACCTCTCTGGTCAGGGTTCGAATCCACCCCTCAGAGACCCCTGCAGTTGGTTTGCTCAGTTCACTCAGTTCGGGGTCGCAGTAGGGATCCTTGCAGATACCCTCAACAGCAGCAGGAGCTCTGGGTGTGGCCAGGGGCACAGTTCAGCTGCCCCTGCTCCAGAGTGCGCTGGGACTCCACAGAGAGCACCCAGTCTCGGCAGGCCCCTGTTTCTTTTGGGGACAGCATGCCAAAGAAACAGAGTGAGCCAAACACTGTAAGCAAAGCCAGAACAAAAAGCATCTCTAGATCCTGCAAATCCCAAAAGCAGAGTGGAAAAGACCCCAGAGTTGGAACAATTGTGCCTGAGCTGGAGTCTGACTCTGGAGCTTTCTATCTCTGTAAGCTTTAGGGAGAACATTTCACCCTAGTACCTCAGGTGCTGAGAGAATTCTATAAGTCACTCTATGTGTCACTGACTGGATAATAATGTGATGTTAGCAAGGTTTTTTGGGAGAGTGCAGAGTGCTGTACCAGTGTTGATTGTTACTGGATTTAGTGAGACATGCCATATTATTTCATACTGCTGTAATAGAACACTGCAAGTCAGCTGATGCTAATGAGTAGATGTTTGTTTGATCTATTCTTCTGGAGACTGAGGAGTCCAATACTCAGTGGAGGACCCTTAGCAGCAGTATAACGTGGTGGAGGGCATCCTGTGGAAAGACAAGGCAAGTATTAACCAGATCAGAGCACCCTCTCCTATAAAGTAATTAATGCTACTATGGGGACATTAAGACTGCTGCTATCTCAATCACCTCTCAAAGTCCGCCCCCCAAATATGTGGACCTTGCTTGAGGAACACATTCAAACCATGCCAGGAAAAGCAGCAAGCAGTCTAATTTAGTATCTTAGTCACTTTCTGGTGCTATGATAAGACACCATGGGCAAGGCAGCTTATGGAAGCAAGAGTTTATTTATTGGGTTAACAATTTCAGAGCATGAGTCCATGACCATCATGACAGGGAACATGGCAGCAGGTAGGTAGGCATGGCACTAAAGTGTTAGCTAAGGGCTTACATCTTGATCCACAAGCAGGAAGCAAAGAGAGAGCTAGCTGAACCTGGCATAGGTTTTTGCAATCTCAAAGCCCCTCCATAATGACATGTCTCCAACAAGACCACACCTCCTAATCCTTCCCAAGCAGTCTCACCAACTAGACGCCAAGTATTTAAACATATGAGCCTATGAGAATCATTCTCATTTGACCCATCACATTCAGAATAGATGTTCTCATTCTCTGTGAAGAGCTGGAGCACATCTTTGTGGGTTGAGGTCCCAGTGCCACCATGTCTTGCCTCCATCCTAGGCTGTGTCTTTTCTTTAGCTCTAGGCTAGTGCTTCAGGGACTTCTGTGCTTACGAACCCAAAGGTCTCACTGAAACACACATTCTGATTCTGTAAATCTGAAGTGGAGCTCCAGATTTGGCCCTTGTAAAAGCTCCCAGGGTTCACCAACTGTGAGCAAGCACAAGCTAAAGAATATGCTCTCTAATATCAAAACAAGCCAAGTTGTAGATATCAGATCTTGCTTTCTGGGGTCGCATGTCTTTGTTAGCATCAGGTCAGGTCCATTAGAAGCCGCTCTCTTCATCCCATTAATCTGGCAATAATGGGAGATGGGCCCTGCATTCATGGAATGTTCTGCTTGCTCTCATCTTCTCTCCTTTTCTCCTCACATCTGTGACTCAGAAACACACTTCCCCCAGTGGGTGTGTTCTAGTAGGTGTCTGTCATGAATAGATGTCTCAAAGCTCCTTTCTAATCTAATGACACTACAGATGCGCTGAGAGAACAGTCATTTTCCCCAGAATAAACCAATAAGACAGAAGCTCCAGTTACAGGATAGTGTATCTGAGTATCAGCGTCACTGCTTTTCTTATGAGACAATGGTGTCACAAAGATAAGGATGCCATTGTCCCACTTCCCATATCCTTGCTTTGTGTGACCCCCATGTGCAACTGATCTTCAAGAGATGTAGGCAGAGGAAGTAAGTGCATTTCCACACTACCTAAGCCATTCATCCACAATTCCATGTATATATTGTTCCAAGGTGCCTGGCCACACACAACCCCTTAGTGTGTGAGGATGCTGCCATTGTCTACACAATGAGACCATTCCCCACCACTCTGAGTTTTTTGAACTGGTGCTGAATTCTAAGGAACTTTTTATCTTGTGATTATTTCCTAACCAGTACAGTATATAGCTCAACTAGAGAATGCTTTAGCCACACAGGAGACTATGTATAGGCTATATAGGTAAATACCACATCATTCCATATAAAGGTCTGTAGATTTTGATACCCACATGGGTCCTGGAACTAATCCCCTGTGGATGCAAAGAAAAAAACATCTGTATATTCTTAGAGTAGTTGTTTATTATTATTATTATTTTGCTCTGGTGGGGATGAAATCTAATGCCTTTTCCATGCTAAGCAAGTTCTACAACTGAACTATGTTCCCAGCCCATGACATTTTAATTGATGCATAGTAATCTTACATATTATAGAGTATAGCACGATATTTCAATACATGTACACTGTGTGCAATGGTTAGATTAGGATAATTGGTCTATCGTGAGACATGATTTCTTTGAACTCTATTACTAAAACAAGAATAACATGTGAATACATTTCTACATTTCTGTTGTTTTTGTTGTTATTTTGGAGGGTTTTTTTGTGTGTGTTTGCTTTGTTTTTTTGTTTTTTGAGACAGGGTTTCTCTGTGCATTCCTGGCTGTTCTGGAACTTACTCTGTAGACCAGGATGGCCTTGAGCTCAGAGATCTGACTGCCTCTGCCTCCCAAATACTAGGATTAAAGGCTTGCACCACCATGCATGCTCAGCTATAAATATGTTTTTAATGGAAAATGACAGGAGCTTAAAGTGTATGCATGTTACAGTCTTTCAGAAATCCCACATAGGTGGTTTCCAGTTCCATTTATACTAATGTCCATGCAGTCTTAAGGATGCCCTAGGAGGCTCTATCCTCACCCTGCCTCCCACAGTTAAGGATGAGCTGTCACAAATGACCCTCCCCTCAGGCCTATGTCCCTTGTTTATTTAGTCAATGATTCCTGTTCATTTCAGCCTGGTCATTGGGTGCCACACCAGAGCAGATGGGGCCGGGTTGCACAGCCATTTAACATAAACAGTATGGAAGGATGTAGGGATGCATCAGGGAACCTGGGAAGGGATAAAATGAGGACTGTGTGTCTCATTCTCCCCAAACACCCCATGGGAACAGTAACTCTGAGAACACAGCCTGAGGATGCAGCTCCTTGTCTCAAAAGAGACTGTTTGCAAAGGTATCAGGTAGGGCAGTGGATATGGAGAGAGAAGTCTGAGGGAAAAGCATTAATGAGCAAAGCTGGACCAAGTTCCAGGGCCCAAATGAAGTCCCAGAGGGCACTGAGGATGGCTGTGATGTCCCAGATCTGCTGCAAACATGTTAGTGACAGTTCTGAGTGGATGACATTTTCATGATAAGATCTACAGCACAGGGATTTGTAAAGAATTTCTTGCCAGCAAAATGCTCTGGCGTTGGGGTTCGGCTCTCTCACCTCTGCTCCGCCCTGCCTGGAAAGCTGGAACATTGCTGCTTGCAGTGATTGCATGTGGCTTGGGATGCCTGCTCTTAGAGCTGCCTGTCGCTCATGGTATCCTAATTGTCCAGGCCAGGGTAAACCTGGCCTCCATCGGGCTCACTGAGTGTGCTTCTGGAAAAATCCACAACAAGCTCCACCATACTGAACACCCTCTTACGTGGGCTAAGGATGGAGTCTGACCACTGCCCTCTAGTCTTTCTGAGCATCCCCTTTCAGAATCTCCATATCTTACCAGGAGGGAGCATGGGAGAAACTAAGCTTACTCGGCAATGAAGACCAGCCACCATGAAGTCAATACCAACAGAATTTTGCTGCTGTGAAATAAGAGGCCACAGGAGTTCGCAGAGTATCCTGATCCTGCAAAAAGGACCTATGCATTTTGCCAGGGGCTGCCTGCTCTGACATCTTTGCAGACACAGGCATCTGTAAAGACTTGGGGGGGGGCGTGTTTCTGTTATTAGCATCCAAATGCCAACAAAAAAATAGAGAATGAGATGGAAACTCTACCCACCCTGACCTTCAAATAGGAAGGTGGAGGCATGGAGACACCAGCCGGTGTCCCCAGTTAGTCACAGATTCAGGCTCAGAGTGCTTTGCTCAGCTTCTTCCTGCTGTGAGGCCACCTCTCTCCAAAGTGTCTGAAAGCAAAATATCTGTCTGATTATTTCTAAACATAGATTTAGATATCCCCATAAGGCTGTGGTTTTGAAACATTTGCTTAATGAATTCTTCCAGGACAAGACTTGAGTCTGACTCAGGACTTTTCATTAGTTGTTTTTCTCCTGTTTGCTGGGACAAAAGACCAGACACAAGCCACCTAAAGAGGGAAAAGCTTACTCTGGCTCATGGGGTGAGGGGACACAGCTTGTTGTGGTGGCAATGCATGGCAGGAGCATAAAGCAGCTGGTGACATGGCACCCGCAGTCTAGGAAGCAAAGAGGTGAATGTTGGTACTCAGTTCACCTTCTTTTTATTCAGCCCACGGCTCCAACTCATGGGATGGTACTGCCCACATTTAGGGTGGGACTTTTCTTCTTAGTTAAAATCTCTCCCTGAGGACACACTAGGAGACAAATCCAGTCAAGTCAACAATGTTTATTCACCACCAGAAACGGTTTAGCTGAGTGACTTCATCTGCTGCATTTCATTGCAAATGGAGACCTTTCCTGAAAGAAAGGGTGTCATCTGTTAGTCCAGGGTCACAGGTCTCCATTTCCCTCAGGTACTTCATCCCGTGGCTGTTCAAATGCTCAGTCCAAATCAAATAGTGTTGTATGTGCATAGAACCTGTGAGCATTCTCATTCTCTTACAGGCATTAGGTTCCCATTGGATAACTTACAGTATCTAACAATATGACTGCTGTATTGCTTAGGTATCACAATAACAGAAAATAAGACTGTACATGTTTAGTACAGATGTAATTTTTCCCATCTATATCTAATCTATGATTTTGGGGGTATTATATTAATTTTAGACTAAAAGGCCTTGTTTAGGGTCCATGCAGAGACAGCTGTGTTTTCCATTGGAGCAGGGCTGCATTGAGGATTTTGCTGTTGTTGCCTAGACATCTGCTCTGCTCCACCAACCCTATTCCAATGTATGGGGGTTGGGCAGGGTAAGGTCACAAACAAGACTGTGGGGACTCTAGCAGCATTGTCACATGTGAAGGCCATCAGCAGTGCTGCATCCTGTATGCTGGGACCGCTCACGCATTCAGCTGGCACTGATTGCACTGGAAAGGATTGCAGGGCTGGAGAGCCTGACCCAGTAATGAGTATCTGAGAGGCAGCCTGGGGCGACAGGAGAGAGCTAGGGACAGGACAGAGACAATTCCCTGGCTCAGAAGCCGAGCTGAGCTCTCCAGGAAGCCGATGAGACTTTAGTTAGGACACCATGGGAATGGAAAACAAAGCAAAGTAACAACAACAAAACCCTCAAAGTTCTGATTTTGCCATAACGATATAAAAAAAGGTTATTTTCATTTTAGTATAATCCATGGGCCCTCTTTTTAGGTATTTGTTGACTTTAGTAGATCTACACTAGCCTGGGCAGTTAGGACTTCTCCACTGCTAACGCTAGCAGAAAAAGGGGCTGGCCGCAGGGTCCCAGGAAGAAGGCTGGAGAAAGCCGCCCTCTTCTCCAGTGTCTTCATACCCCTCTGGGTTCCTTCCTTCTTCCTTAGCCTTCCTTCTCAACCTGGAGAGGCTCATCTAGAGATGTCCCTGACACAGCCTTTCCAGGGTCCTTTCCCTCTACTTCAGGTCTGGAGCATTATTTTTGACTTCTCCATCCATTACATCATAATCTGCCTTCATAACAGTTGTAAGCACTCCCTAATATGACTTCTGGCTCTTGACTCAAGCCCATGCATGTCTCAGGGGCCCTGTATTTCAGTGTCCACCACCACCCTCCGAGGATGAGTTCTGCTGATCTCTGTTTCCACTCCAGCTAATAGGGTTCAGGATCCACTACCCCAAGCACAACCTCAGAAGAGGGGAAAACCTTACCCCAAAACAAGACCTGAAGATTTCTCTCAGAAATGACAGACACTGGTGTGGTGGCTTGAATGAATGTTACCATAGTGTCTGGCATTTTAATATTTTTCCGCAGTTGGTGGCCCTGTTTGGGGAGACTTGGAAGGCATGGCCTTATTAAAGGAAGGATATCACTGGAGGCAGATTTTGAGAGGTTAAAGACTTGGCTATTTTGAGATCTCCTGTTTTCTGTGAACTCTTAGCTGCTACTTCAGCCACCATATCTGTGGAACCTTAATCCCCCCCCCCAATTTTTTTTTGTTTCTATAAGTTGGTCTTGACATTTATTACATCAATAGAAACTTTAACGAATACAACTAGGGAAGAATAACCCTCCTGTAAGAGAGAGTGACATCACTATAGAAAATCTCTATTGGAGTGGCTCCACCCCCATACCTGGGCAGGCACAATCCCTTACTGGATACACCAGTCCACATGGAAGGCACCTACACCAACTTGCCTAACAAGGCAATCCCCATTGGACAGTGAGCTAGGCCTTTGTTTCTGTCTTTCTTCCTCTGTTCTGAACAAACAGAACACTCGAAGCTTAACCTGCCCGAAGCCTGCTTTCTATATGTGTTAATTCCTCTGGCTCATCTCCTGGATAAATGTTCTAAAGCTTCTGATATCTGCTCTCTTTTTGAAATATCTTATTATAGGAGGTCCCAGAATAGCCCTAGGAGAGTCGTTGCAGAACTTTTCCTGGGAGGTTTAAGGAAACATGTTAATCCCAGTCAAGCCACCGATAATAAGCCAAAGCAACATCCATCCAAGCCCTCCTGGCTGAACCAATAACTCTATTGGAATCACTTACAGGAGCATGGGTGACTCAGAAGTAACAGAGTTACCAAAAAGTCCTGTCCCAGCATGGGTGACTGTGCCAGCTGGCTCCCATATTAACTTGCTCTAAGCTAGGGTCATCTAGGAAGAGGGAACCTCAATGGAGAAGATATCCGCACAGACTGGTCTATGGGCAAGCTGTTGGTGCATCTTCATGATTGATGATTGATGTGGGAGGACCTGGGTGGTGCCATCCCTGGGCTGATGGTTCTGGGTGCTTTAAGCAGGCAGGTTGAGTGAACCACGGGGAACAAGGCAGTAACAGTAAGCATCGCTCCTCAACGGCCTCTGCATCAACTTCAGTTTACAGGCTCCTGCCCTGCTTAAGTCCCTGTCATGACTTTCATGGATGATGGACTGTGATGTCAAATGTAAATTGAAATAAACCCTTTTGTCCCTAAATTGCTTTTGGTCCGAGTGTTTTATCCCAGCCATAGAAACCTCACTGAGACAGTGATGATCCATGGAAACAGCTCTCCTCAGGCACCATTTTACCTTCTATATACTCTAGCACTTCCTAGACCATGTAGGACAAGAAAAGCAGTGGCTGGAACCTGGGGCCAGGGTCTGATGAGAGCCCTTTTCTATGAGGGGACATTAGAAGCCTCAATATGATTACCAGAGAACTGGCAGCCACTGTGCTTTTCTGTGGTATTTCATTGCCATGGTTGAGGACCAGAGCGTTCTGCAGGCCATGATAGCAATTCTATCTCATGCTGGCCCATGGTCATGGGACACTGGAAGGTAACAGCTCTGTCCCATGGGCTTCTGACAGTGACTGGTCTTCATTCTGGCTTCCCTTGAAGGTTTAACATTCTTAGTTGTTAAGTCATGTATACTCTAGATTTCCCTCCCTTCCTTCTTCCTCTCTCTCTCTCTCTCTCTCTCTCTCTCTCTCTCTCTCTCTCTGTCTCTTGAAAATTAGATCAGTCCCTGCTATGAAGGATAGAGCACACAGATCTCAGTGAGGAAAGCACCCCCCAGGCAAGTGTAAGGTGTTTGCCTTTGCTTTCTTCAACCCTTCCTGTCTATATACCCATCCGGCTGCCTCAGGGGAACAATCTCTCTCTTGTGGTAATATACTGTATATTTAATAAAAAAATAGTCTGGAATATCAGAGGACAGAGCCAACTCTCCAGGTTTTTGTTTTTTGTTTTTTCTCTCCAGAAAGATTTTTTCTGTGTAACAGTCCTGGCTGTCCTGGAACTTGCTTTATAGACCAGGTTGGACTTGAACTCACAGAGATCCACCTGCCTCTCTCTCCCCAGTGCTGGGAATAATGGCATGAGCCACCACTGCCTGGCTGTTAGGCCTTGAACTCACAGAGATCTGGATCTCTGTCTCCTGAGTGATGGGATTAAAGGAAGCATGAGTCACTACTCCCTGACCTTCATGGCTTGGCTGCCAGTGGCTCTGTTCTCTGATATTCCAGACAAATTTCATTAAATATATATCACCACACTCTCTCTTGTGAAATGAAATGTCTAATTCTACAATAAAGATTAGTTCTTTCAAATTTGTCCACTGACATGATTCACTCCTACGGAGGCCTGAAGTGTGACTCACCATTTAATTGGAAGCCTGATACCCTCCCTGAGCCCTGTCCCTAGAACCACACAAGGTAGACAGGAAGAAGCAGCCTCACAGCGGGTCCTCAGACCTTTACATGCACATGTAGCGTGCACACACCCACTTCTGCTCCTATAGGAGTGCACACAATATTGATAAATAAATTGAAGACTTTAAGTGGCTAATCTAGTTTCTATAGAGGGCAAACCCGGACTCATTTGCCAGGAGGTGGGGCTATGGAGTTGGTTTCAGTATCATCTTGTCACAAATTAGAAGCACCTGAGTAGGTACTCTCACCTGAAGAGTTCTCCTGATTACCGGTACTACAGATGTGAGAAGGCTCATCCCAAGGGCTGGTGGCACTTTCTGGTAACATCCCAGATAAAAAAGAAAGGTCAGAAGGAAGGTCATGTGCCTTTTGCTTGATGCCTTCACTCCTGACCTCTGGTTGATTTCTGTTACCGCTGCTGCTGTTGCTGCTGCTGCTGATTCCTTCACTGACATCACAACCAGCATGTCGGGGCTTTCATCACTGAGTGTAAGGAAGGACCAAGGGCTCTCTCAGCACTTTCCAGGTTTTAGACACCAGCTTGGGACTACCTCAGCATTCAGCCTTGTGGACTGAGTAACTACTGGGTTGTCAGCCTCTCAGAAGCAAGAGGACTATTGTTACCATTTTAACATAAGTCAATTTGATAATGAAGAATTTATTTATAAATGACAAATCATATGTTATATATGGTGTAAATAATATATATCCTATCAGTTATGTTCCTCTAGAAAATCATGATTAATACAGGGGTGGCTCTCCCGTGACCACAATGATTCTCCTCAACAACATGAACGATGGTATGTTGGCACCTCACAACATGAGCAATGGTAGATTGAGATCTGAGCACTAAGCCCTATAAAACCTCCTCGCCAGTCTTTTTAAGACCATGTTTTCCTATCTCAAAACAAAATCACTTGGGGAACCAGATCCTGATATATTCACATGGGACAAATCACACTATTAACCTTTGGTGCTGGGAGAAGCCACAGGGAAAAGAAGCCACTGTTTGCAAATCTCCTTTAGCTGACTGAGGTGTTCCCAAATAAGATCAGGGGTCCAGCAAGGTCACTGGTACTGATCTGTCCTTCTAGACAGGTCTATTGACTGGCTAGTTATGGAGAAAGGTTGGAGAACCAGCTACTTGGCCTCTTCCAGCCTGACCCCTGGTTTGATCCCTTGGATTTCACACCCATTGCCTACTTTCAGAATATTCCTTTGTTCAAAATGTTGTTTCCCATTTAAAAAAATCATTTATGTGTCATTCAAGAAAGCAAGCATTCAATTCCGAGGTGGAGGACACACACACACACACACACACACACACACACACACACACACACATACACACACCATAGACACAGAGTACCACACCCTGCCCATGTCCCATTTCCCCATAGAATTCACTCAGGTCACAGTCGTCCTGAACCTTGGGAGTGACATTGTGGTGGACACAGACTCCTTTCTGTTTCTTCCAGGTAATGTCATCCTGCTGGTACCCAATAACTTTGAAGCAAGTCTGGTTCCTGATCACTCTGTTTGTGGTTTGCAAGGTGGGTTTGGGGCTGTGGCATGGGCTCTGAGGGTACCATCTAGGGTGTTTTCACTGTTAGAGAAGATGAGCAAGAGAAGGGGAGGGTCGCCCCTTGCAGGAGGCCATAGAATCTCTACCCAGGGAGTGCTTTGGAAGGATCTCTGAGCATCACAATTAGAAAAACCAAAAAAGAAAATTGGCACTAATAGCACTACTTATTATTATTTAATTTATTTGACCAGAGAGTTCTGATAGAGAATCTGAGAACGTGGGACACACTGAGAAAGACACCCACCCGGGGCGGTTGAGAGTATACCTACTTGTGGCCAAGCAGAAGGTACCACTTATTTTAGGTACTCGCCTTAAGACAGGAGAGGCAGACCTGGGCTTCAGGAAATGACGGTGTCAGAGCTTTATCCACTTCTTTAAAAGGCCAAGGGAGGGCCAGAGAGGACCGTGTAGGCAGAGGTGCCTGCTGCCAATCTCCAGAACCTACATGATAGAGAGAAAGAACTGACCTCTTCAAGCTGCCCTCAACCCCCCACAGAAGCCTCTCCCATACACAACTAAATACATGTCAAAGTTGAAATGACCTACGGGACAATGTCTTGAGATCTCAGACTGGATTTTACTTTTTACTCCCAGGGTCATTCTCGGCTACCAAGAGCTTCCAAGAATGACTCTTTAGGACACCAACCTTTCACCATAACACATGCTCAGAACTTGAGGTTATTTATTTGGAGGTCATTGGGATTTGAAAATCATTGTCTCATTATTGCTCAGCCTGAACTCTCCAGAAGATGGCAGCAGCAAGACTACCCAGTGGTCACTGGCATAAATATGTGCAAACGCTTACTGGGATGGGTGTAACTTTGTACAGCCCATAAAACTGCTCCCCTTGGGTAGATTAGAAAAGGCAGGAGGAGTGATTGGTTAAATATTGAGTCAGAATGTGGGGAAATATGAAAGCCACACTTTTCCTGAATCTTGATCTAATTTAAGCGTTGTATGTTTTTACACCCTGTTTCCAGGTAGCCTATGGCTACCTAAACCCTTGACTTCTGGGAAAAGCATGATAGACTGTGGTACTGAAATCTGGGGTGTCTACTAATGCAGGTTATTGGTAAAAGAAGGGGTCTCTGAATGTTTTGGGTGTTTCAGAAATGACGCCAGCCTTTTTCTTAGACAAGGAAGAGTTACTTTATATTCTGCTGGCAGTTCAAGAGTTCATTTGATTTCTAGAACTGTGCCATTCAATCTAATCACATATGCCCTTGTTAATATAAATAGACTGATATACAAACCCAACTATTATACAAACAATGCATATGTGTGTAAGTGCAGGCATTTAAAGTCTGACATATTTTTCTACTTAAATATATAGTATTTGAGATAGGATAATATGTGTAATTCACGGATTTTACAGTCGACAAACCACAGATAAAAAAAATACCTTGGGGGAAAAATCCAAAAATGTTCCTATGTTTAGGTTTTTTGTCAATCTGACACATGCCAGCATCATCTGATAAGCGGCAATTTCATTCAAGAAAATGACCCCATCAGATTGGCTGGTAGGCAAGCCTGTGTGGCATCTTCATGATTCATAATCGACATAGAATAATCTAGCACCCTGTGGACAGTGCATCTCTGGGCAGGTGGTCCTAGGTGCTATAAGAAAGAAGTCTGAGCAAGCTACCCTTCTATGGCCTCTGCATTAACTCCTGCCTCCAGGTTCCTGCTGCAAGTTTTTTTTTCCTACTGTCCTTGATGGTGGACCAAAATCTCAAGGTGAAATAAACCCTTTCCTCCACAAGTTGCTTTTGGTCATAGTGTTTATTACTGCAACAAAAAGCAAGCTAAGACAACTTTCAAAAGCAAGGTTTGAAGTTGCTTGAGCCCTTTGCTGAATCCACGCAGATACAGTGCTCTATAGACACCTGACATGTACTTTACATTATCCATGGATGATGAAAATGTGTGAAAGGTTCATGGAGGTTCCAGGCAAATGGGTTTTCTAGGGGAGATCTGGGCACCTCTGTGAGTCCTGGTGCCTGTGAGTGACTGTGTTCACATAAAAGCCCGCTGTATGAATGTGAGTCACAGATCCTGCACAATACACAAATTCTTTGAGCTTAATTTAACGTATGCATTCACACAGGTAGGATTTGCTGAAGAAGGCAGAGACTAGAGGATTATGAGTTTGAAACAAGCCTGGGCTAAGCATTTTGAGTTGGCTCAGCGTCTAAAATCACTAGCTGCTCTTCCAAAGGAGTAGTGTTCAATTTCCAGCACTCATATAGTAGTTTATGACTGTCTGTAACTCCAGTTCCAGGGGATCTAACTCCCTCACACAGACATAAATGCAGGCAAAACACCAATGCACATGAAATTAAAAAAATAATAATCATTTTAAAAAGACTGTAGGTAGCAATTTTTGAAGCAAGCCCGGCTACCTGTAACTGTTCATAGCTCATAATGAAGGTAATGCTGAAGCCCAGAGCATCTCTGTCAGCCATTTGTCCTGAGACAGAGGTCTAGACTAAATTCTGGTTCCTCTGCATGTTTCCAGTGTTCCTTAGAGTCCTGGCTCCCTTGTAGTCCTCCAAGTGACCTGGGCTAGGGTATATCAGGCATCAGAAAATCATTTTCACCTTGACTGTCACTCAATGGCAGAGACCAAGTCCATCCCCAGCAGCTAAATCTCCCTACATGAACATTATCCATAAACGTCACATGGGAGAGGGGAAGAGATGCCAAGGAGTGGAGAAGCTTGGACCTTCGTCAGTCAACCTTTGGCCAGGTTTCCTGGTCTGTGAAACAGTTGTTGGAAGACATGGCTGGTAGGATCTTCTGGTTTTAATATTTCAGTTTTTCTTTTCCTGTAGTTTTAAGGAGAGAATAGAGGACTTATGATCACCTTCTGCTTCTGCTCAACTCTAGGAGTAAGAAAAAGCTCTCTCTTCGCTTCAGTGTACCCTGATCACCTGCAGAGGCCATTCAGAGGGAGCCTAAGGCTGCCACAGGCTCCCCGATCTTTAGTTTTTATTTTTGCATACACCTTTTTATCCTAGGTTCATAAGCTGCTGCTTCCTACAAAGGTCAATTTCGTGTTTTCTGCAACTGTGTTCAAAAGGGTGATTCTCTGGATCTTTTCGCATGGTCGCTGGCAGGAAGCAAATGTCAGCTCAATCCCAAGTAATTGATATACGACAGCTTCAGTTTCAGGGCTCAGCCAAAGTCGTTCCTAATAGATTCGAGATGACAGATAGGATCATCCTGAGCAGAAAAATGCAAGGCACAGCTTTGCGGTGGATTTTGATATCCTTATCATCATTTTGGAAGGAGAAAGCTCATAACTATTTCACGATATAAAATGTTGACACACATATATATGCTTGATATTTTACTTGTCTGTTAAGTGAATGCACATTTATTGAGTTTATTTGGAATGCAAAGTGCTTTTTAAAACTTTTTACATTTGTTCATTTATTTTGTGTATGTGTGCATGCCATGGCACATGTGTGGAGATCAGAGGACATCTTTAGGAATCAGTTCTCTTCTTCCATCATGTGAGTTCTATAGATTGGACATGGGTCATCATGTCAGGCTAAGTTGCAAGTGCCCGGGTCTCATTGTGTATCCTTGGCTATCCTGGAACTCTGTACGTAGGTCAAGCTAGCCTCAAATTCACAAAGTTCCACCTGCCTCTGCCTCCTGAGTGCTGAGATTAAAGACATGAACCATAAAAGAGTTTTAAAGGATTATATGGCCAGGTGTGGTGCTATACACCTTTAATTGTACCACTTAGAAAACAGAGGAATGCCTGGTCTACACAGTTCCAGGCTAGTCATGACTACATAGTTATGTAGTCTCCAAAAATATTATTTTATGAAATTATCAAACTATTCTCAAGATTAGTTCATAACACTGAGAAACATCTTAATAAATTTTACTAGAAAATAACTTAAGGGATTATTCATTTTTCACTGAAATGATTATTTCTACATAGTATGCATTCATTACTATTCATTACTAAGCTGAAGACCGCATACCTCACCTGGCACTGCACTCATTTCTCGTTAACAGTATCTCGATAGCATGTTCTTGATTATGCTATCAAGGGTTATTATTCACAGTAAATCTCAAAAACATCTTTGTTATTTCCCCAGTGGCTCATGTAACAAGCAGGTTGCTGTCAGTGAGTGCTAGCTGGTTAGGGTTGAGCTTAGGGTTGCTTTAGCCCAGGTGTGATGAGCTTGATAGTTTTGAAGGGAAGTTATCCTGCCTGTGAGAAGGCAGATATGTGTTCATTTCATACATACACACCAAAAAAAAAAAAAACCTCAAAAGCCTATGAGTATAGAAGTATAAAAGCAGCTCTTAGTTTCCTTTCTGATGTTTTGATAATGCCATGACCGAAAGCATCTTGGAATAGTGTGGTGGTGTGAATGATAATGTTCCCAGTGGTTCATATGTTTAAATTCTTGGTTCCTAGTTGGTGGAAGTGATTGGGAAGGATTAGGAGGTGTGGCCTTGTTGGAGGAGGTCTATTACTAGGGAAGCTTTTGAGGTTTCAAAAGTTCATATCATCCCCAGTTACCTCTTTGCCTCATGTGAGTGGATCAAGATGTGAGCTCACAGCTACTGCTCTACCTCTCTGAGGCCATGCTTCTAACCTTCTAGAACTGTAAGCCTGCAATGGACTTTTTCTTTATTAGTTGTCCTGGTCATAGTGTCTTACCGCAACCAAGATGGGTAAGTAAGAGTTTATCTCACCCTGAAGATTTTAGTCTATAATGAAGAGCTGTTAGAACGGGAACTCAAGGCAGGAACCTGGAAGCAGAAACCAAAACAGAGATCATAATGGGATGCTGCTTACTAGCTTGCTCTCCATTGCTTGTTTTATTTGCTTTCTTGTACTAATACTCAGGACCACCTGTTCAGGGATGACACTATGCACAGTGAACTCACATGAATAATCATTAATTAAGAAAATGCCCCACAGCCTTACTTACAGGCCAATCTGATGAATCTCAATGTTTTAGTTGAGATTGCCTCTTTTCAGATGATTCTGACATGTACCAGGTTGACAAAACTAACCAACACACTAAGTGTTTCCCTAGATTTCCTCCAATCATGAGCTCTCTGGAAGAAACAGTATGGGTTGCAAAGGGCCTGTCAAACTCTGGAGTCAGGAAAACCTGCCAGCTAACAAAAAGTTCTGTACACAAAGAACCACATCTCCTCACTAGTAAGTGTCCGCCTGCAGTCTCTGCCTTTGGGATGTGGCTGAGATGGCATAGTATTCATTCTTAGGGGCCTCCAGATGTGAACAGCACCGCTGAGCCGGAAGACCCTGCACTTGTTTCTTCTTTGATTGTGACGGAGATAAGTTCAATAGGCATCGGCAAAGGCATCATATTGTTTTTTTAAAGAGAAACAAATGTCTGTTTGCAAGATTGCTCTGACAATCTAAATATCCGTGTAATATGAGTTATAACCTACACTGTCCTCCATCACCATAGTTACCGACAGTGAGGTAAGGTAACTCTGGCAGGGGGTGGAAGAGGGTGTAATTAGCTTTGAATGGCTTTCTTTTTCCATTCATAGTTGTTAGCTGCACTCTGTTGGATACCACCTTTCTCTCTAAGCAGGACTTTCCTTAATGACAAATTTGTCTGATTATATAAACACAGAGTGGTTTTTGTTATTACAAAATTCTCATTCTAAAAATAGTTACTTCTCTTCAGAGTTTTAAACCACACATTAGTTTCTTTAGTCAAGGAATACTTTATATACTCTTAAGCATAATAGCCAATGAATTTTCACAAGTGTGTGGACCTCTGTAAGATGTCTAAAAAAACGAGTGTGCATTGGTTTCAGTAGATTAGTGAAAATTCATTCTTCAGTAAAGCGCTGCTGCTACACTTAGGAAAAGAAATAGAAGTGCTTCCCTTAGAGTAATCTTACATTTTTCCTTCCCTCTCCTGTGTCTTCCTGTCTGCCTGTTGTATGAGTCTGAATTTGTGACTGCTTAAATGCTGTCTTGTGAATCTGTCTGTCCCTGTGTCTCGTGTGTCCATCCATATCTGAGGGCTTTGCTTTGTACTTACTGAGAAGCACAGAAACATCCTGTGGGGCTGGAATGATGGATCTTTATAGAAATCTTGAACAGAGTTTACAAGGGATTAAGTTATTCACTCAACCTGCCCCCAACTCACCCAGATTTCTCTCTCTCTCTCTCTCTCTCTCTCTCACACACACACACACACACACACACACACACACACACACACACACACACACACATTCAGTTCTATTCCTCTAGTGACTAACAATACACCATATAAACAAGAGGACCTGGAGTTGAACCCCTCCAAAACCCAGTTAAAAACACAGGCACAGCAGCCCATGTCTGCATTTGAGACAGGGGGATACCTGGGGCTTGCTGGCCAGAAAATATAACAATTAGTGACCTTTAAGCTTAGTGACACACCCTGTGTGGAAATGTGGAAAGCAATCAAGGAAAACATTCTGTGTCAGCCTCTGTCCTCCAAATGTGCAAACACACACACACTATCAACTACATTTTTATGTACTGGCAACTAAAAATGTGCAAATGGAATTAAGAATGCAGTTTAAACAATAATACCATATGAAGGATAAAATGCTTACAAATATCCTTTTCTAAGGTACAGGTCATGTGTCCTAGCTGCTTTCTGCTGCTGTGATCAGACACTAAGCAAAGCTGATGTGGGAGGAAAGAGATTTTTACATCTGACAGGCTAGAGTCCATCACCGAGGGAAGCTGGGGCAAGAACCTGCAGGCAGGAGCTGAAGCAGAGGCCATGAGGAAGGCCATTCACTGGCTGGCTCAGCCTGCTGTCTTTACAACCGAGGACCAGGAGGGAGCATCACCACAGTGAGCTGAGCCCTTCAACGTCAGTCATTAATCAAGAAAATGTCCTATATTCTTGCCTATAGGACCATATGATAGAAGGAAAATCTCAATCTGAGCCCTTTTCCAGTGATCCCAGTGTGTGCCAAGTTGCCAAAAAATTAACCAGCACTTGTATGCTAAAAACTATGTCACTTTGTTGAGTTTAAAACAAATATAAATGAAAGGAAAGATCTCTACTTCATGAATTGATGATTTAACATTTCTAGGCTGCTGACTTGACCAATAGGTTTAATATGGTATCTGTCAAAATCCCAGCTGCCTTTCTGACAGAAATTGACATGTATATCTTAAAACTCACAGAAATTCATAGAGCTCAGAATATGGAACAAAGTTTGCAGAGAGATGAAGAAAGTCAGAAGACTCACAACTTCTAACTTGTAAGCATTACGATAAAGCTCCCATAATCCCGGCAGTATAAGAGGTACATATGGGTGTACACAGACATCAGTGGGGCTGTCTACAAACAAACCCTGCATTTATGGTTGGTTGGTTTTTGATCAAGGTGCTATCTTGGAATCATTTGCCCCCACACACACAGAATCAGGACTGTTAGTGTTCCCTCACAGAAGACAGGGGAAGAGGCAGCAAATGCTCAGCTGAGTTTACAGCCCCTCAGTTAGAGCCACACCTGTCCCCAGCTGACAGTACTCAGTCACAGCTACACTAGCCACACCTGTCCCCAGCTGACAGTACCCAGCCACAGCTGCACCAGCCACACCTGTTCCCAGCTGACAGTACCCAGCCACAGCTGCACTAGCCACACCTGTTCCCAGCTGACAGTACCCAGCCACGGCTGCACTAGCCACACCTGTCCCCAGGTGACAGTACCCAGCCACAGCTGCACCAGCCACACCTGTTCCCAGCTGACAGTACCCAGCCACAGCTGCACTAGCCACACCTGTTCCCAGCTGACAGTACCCAGCCACAGCTGTGCTGGCACTGGAGAAGCTGGTGTGCACAGATGATGGAAGGTTAACTGGATAAGCAACTCCAGCAGTACAGCTTTGGCGGTGGTCCTTCCTCAGAGCTCGGTGTTAGGTGGCCATACCCCCACCTGCAGGGGCTCGCTCCAAAGCTCCAAAGCCTCTGATGTAAATGTACCTGCCCTTTAAAATCTCCAACCACATGAGAGCTTTCTCCTTTTCTCTTCCTCTCTGCTCCCTACTCTCTTTCTCTCCCTCCTCTCTTCCCTTCCCCCTCCCCCTCCTTAATAAACCTAATATGGCTCCCTTGGCGTGTTGGTGAGTTCTTTTCACACGTGAAATACTAGCAGTGGGATTTCCTGTGATGTGACAGTTTGAGGGTACCATTCATGCTCCTATAAGTAACCCCAATAAGCTCACTAGTTCATTAAGTTGGACTTGGATGGAATCATTTCTTTGGGCTGTCATTGGAACCTCATTTGAGGTGACTAAACATTCATATCATCCCAGAAAGAGTGACACATTTTCCCCCCTTCAGATGATCCTGATACAACCAGCTACACATACAAAGAAAGTCAAGCTTGACTTCTGCCTCACACCACAGACACAAAATGAACTCAAAATGGATGGTAACTCTACATGTAAGAACTGAAACTCTTAAGAAAATCAATGGATAATTATTACTTTGAATTGGACAGCAGCTCCTCAGCTGTAAAATCAAATATACAACACCAAGCTGCAGTGATACAGCCTGCTAGAACCAGGACAAACAAGACACAGAATGGCTTGCTGAGATTGGAGGGGACAGTCTGCATGATCCAGAGTTTCTCCCTGAAGAAATGGGAACAGACATGGGGCTGGAGAGATGGCTCAGTGGTTAAGAGCAGTGACTGTTCTTCCAGAGGACCCGGTTTCAATTCCCAGCACCCACATGGCAGCTCACAACTGTCTGTAGTTCCAGTTCCCAGTTCCAGGCAAACACCAAGGCAAATAAAATAAATAAAGTTTTTAAAAAAAGAAATGGGAACAGACATAGTACCCACTACAGTCGTGTCGTCCGTTCGTCGTCCGTGTCCTCCCCCCCCCCACCCCACCACCCCATCCCCACCCCCACCCCCACCCCCCACCCCCGACAAACAAGAGCATCAAGCTTAAACCAAGTCCTGCATGGAGGTCTGCAGAGCAGGGCTGCAGGTCCTGGGGCAGCAATAGTACAGCTGTATTAGCCACTAAGAATCACGATCTTAAAGCCCCTTCTGTGAGGTCTTCCGTCTCTCAACTATTTAAGCAAGCATATGTTGTATTTCTTGATAATGTCCAATTAAAGGCAAACTAACTGAGTCAGAAGGAAAACATAGATGTTAAAAACAGAACCACTCATTGCAGAATGAGGAGAATCTACTCACATGCATTTTCTTCCCTCTGGCAGGATGAGTCTGACTAGCAGTGTCTTCTCAGGAGTGGGTGGAAGAAGACACCAGGATCCCCTCTACAGCGTACCTGGCCACCGTCCTAAGCAAGTGGGACCTAACTCTTGACACCTGGGCAGGTGACTGTTAGTGACTGTCACAATGGGGTGTTGATTCAGTGTAACTCTTTCTCCTTTTCTCTTTCTTTTAACTGGAAAAAAAATTCATGTATCCAGATGCTATGTAAAACTTAACGCAAGGGCATTATTTGGAACTGAGCCCCTCATTACCCATAGGGAAAATCAAAATGAAGTCGCTCATGCTAAAAGCCATCTCACAACCTCAAGCTAAACTATTTTTTTTAACTTTATTTATTTATTTATTTAGGCTTGGTGTTTGCCTGGAACTGGAACTACAGACAGTTGTTAGCTGCCATGTGGGTGCTGGGAATCGAACCCGGGTCCTCCGGAAGAGCAGACGGTGCTCTTAACCGCTGAGCCATCTCTCCAGCCCCCAAGCTAAACTATTCACTTGAGAGGTCAGAATAAGAACTAGGAAAGGAGAGAAGGAGAGAGAATGGGATTTCTCAGACAAGCAGTGTGTCATTGACAACATGGCTTTCATCCTTACATAAAAAGGCTGATGTGAGGGGACCAGACGTTACCAAAAAATTATTGGCTTAGAGTTCTGCCTCTGCCCCCACCTTAGAAAAGTAATTCAATGACCAACCCAGATGGGGTAAAGATGACTAAAATAGACTGTGCCACCTTATGGAAATGTCACAGGGTACCCTGTACAGTTAATTTGTACTCACAGTTTTTAAATGAGCACTTGGTTTTAGTCTTCGTTTTTTTCTTCCTTCTTCCAGACTTTCCCTACCTACACAACCAACCTACTTTGTTCAGCTCAACTCATCATATAGTCCATCTTATGAGATATAAAAGTACTACATTTTTGTGCAGATGTAATGTCCAAGATTGTTAGAGTAGCTGATTGGACCAGCTCATGACTGTAATCACAGCTCTTAGGAGATACAGGCCAAAGGACATCAACTTGAGAGATAGCCAGAAAAGATCTTGTTGCAAAAAAGACTTCCATATTGTCCTAATTTTATTTCTTGACATAGCTTACAAACAACAGTGCATGTATCTGAAGTCACATGTACAGGGGTTTTACATGCAGGCTCTCCAGCCACCACGGGAAAATACAGTTACTAGCCTGAGAAGGTTGCCTTGGACCTCTTTCCTCACAGTGCCCCAGGTCCCTGCAAAGTTGAACCCCTGCTTTACCTCACCAGGATGAGCACTCACCATCCTTACTCTTGTACTAAATTGAGCTTCTGCTGGGTTAGGGTTAGGGTATGTCACTGAGGGTGGCCTTTGAGGTCATATTAGGTCCAGTGTCTCGCCCTCTGCCTACTGTGTGGATCAGATCAGGATATAAAGCATTCAGCTACTGCGTCAGTGCCATATATATGCAAAAACAGTTTATATAAAGGGTTTGGAACCATCCATGGTTTCAGGCATCCATTAAAGTGTTTAAGTATGTCCTCCTGTGGAGCAGGTGGGGGGAAAGACTGTTACAATGTCTGGAAAGTTGAGAATTTGCAATTTGTTGCTTCTTGGCAGCATTCCAGTCATTCCAGGCAGAGAGGTTTGTTACTATGGCATCTCAGGTGTGAACAAATAGTCTTAGGAGTTTTGTGACCTACTAAAGACAGGATAAAATTCCTAGAGCCACATTTGTGGCCCGCCTTTTCATAAAATCTACAAGAGTTCATAAAAATTTTCCTAGAGAATGTAATACAGGTGATTCTTTTAATAAGTTTTAAGTGTTGCAATACTTTAAAAGCCACAGAACAACACATAAAATGTGTTGAATAGAGTCAGAAGTGAAGCAAGGGGAGTCAGCAACCTCAACCTGAGAGTAGTCTAAGCTACTGATCTGGTAAAGTGACTGCAGGACTCAGAAGAGAGCCATGTGAGCTGCTGGGGTAACAGGGCTCTCAAGGAAACGTTTGACACCCCGTGGGGAGGAGTCAGACTGATGCCCTAGCATAGAATCAGGACAGTTAATTTTGAAATAGAGATGATGCTCCACCTTTACCTTGGCTGAACCCCTCCTGCATCCACACAGGAAGGGGAGGATGCAGCATCCTTAACAGGGTGCAGAAAGCATCCGGGGAGATACAAACGTGCTTGTGAGTCTCTGCCTCACACAGCTGCTGCCACACAGGCTATGGAACACCTGTAGAGCAGTGACCAGACCTTTGTTCTGCATATCATCTCCGGTTCACAAGGACCCAGCAAGAACATTTGGTACCTCTGGTTAGTGAAAGAAAACCACAGTCTCAGGAAATTGAACGGGTTGGCCAAGTTCACACAGCCTAGTCAAAACCAGTTTGTCAACCTCCAGACTTATTTTCCACAACATTTTTACATGATCGGTCAAGCATAGAGCTTCTTTAACAGAAGTTTGCTCTCCCCAGAGCATTTCCAGCGCAACATCCCCATACAGCCAGCTTTCTCCAGCTCAGGAATCTTGGAGATGCCTCCATGGTGTACAGTATCTACTTGCTGCACTTTGTGGATCCTTAGTAATCATTCTTAAAAGGATGGCTGGTGTATTTAGCAGACTTTGCTGTGCCATGATTTATATCTTCTCAACTGAGAATAAACTATTTAAATATTACCCTGTCATGTTTGCAGTGATTTTATTCTTTCTATACAATGGAGGTCATGGAAATAAGTCACAAAAGGTCTTTGCCCAGTCACTAATTTCCTGGCAATATCCAAAGCCAAAATTGCTGGCGCTAATAATTGGGTTCAGTTCTCCATTGTTGGTAATTAAGGCCATCTGCATCAAATTGTCATTCGAGAGGGAAATGAAACCCCAGTGACAAGGTAGAGCATCTGTAAGCCTGGCCTATCATACTCGATTGTGGAAGTGGGGGGGGGCACGAACGGTTGGTGAATCTGAAATGAAGAACAGCTACACACTGAGAAGAACGGAAAATCTTCCAGAAAGAGAGAGAGAGAGAAAGAGAGAGGGAAGGAGGTTTCTGAAAAATAAATATATATGAAGCTAGTTTAAATAGATTTAAATAGGGTGTTATGATCCCTGAGATAATTGGCAAGCCCTTTCCAACATGCAGATCTGTGCAAAGGGAAAATCCACAGAGACCAAAGGCACTGAAGTCCCAGAACATCATCAAGATGTCAAAGGCGAGATCTGAACAGATGACCAGTTTTGAATGGAGGTAGCAGTAAGCACCTCTCTGCTTCCTGACTTCTACAGAGACTTCTCTCCAGAGAATGGCTCCCAGAAGCCTTGGAGAAAATTTACAAAGCATCTTGGCAATGTATAGGACTGAGAACAGGAAGTGGGACTTTGAGTATGGAAGGCTGTGTGCAGCTGTCAAATTCCCTTCACAAACCCAGTTCTGGCTATCTGCTGCGTTATTTAGTATGGTTTCTGTCTCCTGAAAATTACACCAAAAAACTTAAAGATGAAAATAATGAACAGTTAAACTGCCCAGCATTGTCTGTGAACATCAATCAGGGCTGCCCAAACCAGCTGCCTTTGGACTGAGCGACCTAGGAGGAAATGTTAGAAAGGTGACTGGCCCTGGCCACAAGGCTCAGGAAACCTCAACAAAAAGCTTCTCTTAAAGTATAGTCATCTTTGTCTCAGCAGTTTTGCTACTGTCCTGGGCTAATGTGAGTCACAGAATCATGGTAGGGGAGAGTCTCCAAGTATTGTGTCTCCCCCTCCCACCCCCATGAGTTGTATTGTAGGAGGGAGTCTGTCTCTATGGCAACAGAGACAGAGGCTGGAATATGAAGCTCCTACACAGCATCCTAGGAACCTCCAAATAGTGGTTCCCCCAAAGGCTTAATTTAGTAAATCGAGTGCACCTGATGACCAGTGAGGCTGGGTGGGGGTGGGGGTGGGGTGGGGATCTGGCTGGGTTTTAGAAAAAGAGCAATTTAAACCACGTGAAAAGCAGTGCTGAAACTTACCAGTCAACTTTTTAAGTGTGTATTTAAGAGCTATTAACTATTGAAATGTAACCAACAAAGTTTTTAAAATGTGAATTTAAATACTATTAAAACACTTGGAACCAGCCTGGCTGTGGGGGCTCACACCTTAAATCCCAGCAGAGGTGGGTGGATTTCTGTGAGTCTGAGGCCAGCCTGGTCTACAGGACAAGTTCCAGGATAACCAGGGTACACAAAGAAACCCTGGCTCAAAAAGTAAAATAAACAAACAAAACACAGATGAAATCAACAAATAAACATATCCAGACATCGTGATGAATTTGGGAACTTTCTGAAAGGATAGCCAATAGTTTGGAAAAGTCAGTAGATCAGATAAAAAATATTTGTTTATAACAAATAATTAATATAATGGGTATCAAGCATGATGTTACTGATCAAAGTTCATTAGTGAGTAATATTACTGAAGCCAAATTTCTGCAGTGGGGAACTGATGCATGTGGGGGAAGGTTGGGGGGAGAACAGTGTAATATGTATTTTCCAAAACTCAGACAATTTTTTGGTTTTATTTTATGAACCTCTCCTAAAGTATGTGGTGATATATTGTATATTTATTTAAAATGGACTGGAATATCAGAGGACAGAATCACCCACAGCCACGCCATAAAGATCAGTGAGTGGTGACTCACACATTTAATCCCATTACTCAGGAGGCAGAGATCCACCTGGCTAGTAATTCAGGTCCCTAGAGGACCTGACACCCTCTCCTGGGCTTTGGTGGGAACTGCATTCATATGGTACACAGGCAAAATGCAGACAAAACACCCATGCACATAACATTTTTTTTTTAAAAAAAAAACCTATAGCTTAAATATATAAACTATTATTCCATTAAATGGTCATGGAATACTCCTAAAATGGTCACATAATAGACCACAAAAAAAAACTTTAATAAATCCTTCCCCAATTAGAAAATACCCAAGATTTTCTGATAACAATACAATAAAATAATTGCCAACAAAAGTAGAAATTTAAAAATAGTCTTTAAATTAGATAATTTTTCAGAGGTGGAAAGCCCATCAGTGAGCTATGCATCCAGCCTCAGGAAGTGGTTTAAATTCACTTGAATAATTCAGTAGAAGAGGAAACAAAAACAATAACAGAATAGTTTTTTTAATAAAATAAAAAATGACAATGCTGCCCATAAAATCTATGTCTTTGAACTGAGGTAGAAGCACCCCAGCCTCTGACATGGATCTTATTATTTTTTCATTCCTAAATAAAACTCTTACTGGAATATTTGCTTCTAGAAATTTATTGACAAGTCTCTCTAAAATACTAAACAAGAAAAAAAAGAATTATATGGTGATATATTGTTTATGATCTAACAAATAAAGTTTGCCTAATGGTCAGAGGGCAGAGCCGGCCATAGAAGTCAGGCAGTGATGACACACATTTTTTAATCTTAATACTCTGGAGGCAGAAGCAAACAGCAGACAGATCTCTGTGAGTTCAAGACTACATGGGACTACACAAGATAAACCAGTCTAAAAGAAAAACAGAGTCAAGCAGCGATGGTTCATACCTTTAATCCCAGAACTTGGGATCTCATGTCTCTGCTCCCAGTAGCTGGGAAGCACACATGCCTTTAATCCTAGTACAATGAAAGTTGAGACAGGAATAAGGAATATAAGGTGGAAGATAGAAAAAGGAATATAAGGTGGAAGGAGACAAGAGTTTGGCCCTCTGTTGTAGGATGTCCTTCTGTACACTGTGAATATGCTTATTACCATTTGCTTAGAGGCAGGTGTGATGTGGGGTGTCTGTATGCTGTGAATAAAGAACTGTTTTGGCCATGGCAGGCACCATAGCAGTAGGCAGGAAATTAGAGCCTAGGTAGGAGAAGGAGGACAGAGCCAGACAGAGACTCGATCCAGCCGCCAAAGTATGAGCATGTAAGGTAACACAGGAAAGCCACAGACCATGTGGCAGGACAGATGAATGGAAATGGGTTGAATTAAGATGCAAAAGCTAGTTAGCAAAATGCCTGAGCCTTAGGCCAAGCAGGATGAAATTAGTAAAAGTGTCTGTGTGTTTCTTTGGGACTTTGGGATTGATGGTCCAGATAAGCGGCAGTAGGCAGATCCAAACAATAGAGCTAGTGTGGGCCCAGAAACCTCCTGTTACACAGATGGAAAATCCAAACAGAGATAAAGTTGAAGAAGGGCAGAGTCAAGGAGCCACTGCAAGCTGCCTCCCAGAAACAATGGAACACAAAAACCTTGGAACATGTGGCAGTACAATAGATTAATAAAAATGGGTTGAGGTGAGCTATAACAGCTAGTTGGTAATGAGCCTGAACCATATGCCAAACAGTTTGTAACTAATATAAGCCTCTGAGTAATTATTTTATGAGCAGCTGCAGGAACACAGTTAGGAGAGGTTCATTCAGACTGCAGGTCAAAAAAAACTTCTGGCTGTAAATAGTGCCTAACATGGGACAATGAAAAAGCAACTATTCCCACATTCCTAAAAAAATAGATTTTGGATGTTTATCTTTGGTTATTGGTCATAGTCAATCTCTTTCCAAAAAGGAGGGGGGATATAGATATGATAGAATAAAAAAGCAGGTTACTGAATCTACTTTTAAAAAGCAACTACTTGTTCTAAATACTTTACATTGATACAGATTTTAGTTTATTGATACAGATATAAGGTTAATTCTGTTATACTGAATGTATATTTCTACTCTTGTTTAAGGTATTGTATGTATGCAGTTCCTTTAAAATTGTAGTGTATAATTAATAAATAGAGATGAATAGTTAATCATTTATGATTATAACTATAAGTTATGATAATCAAAACTTACAATCATGTTAGTCTTTTTGGATATACAAAGATATTTCAGTTAGATAATCTTCAAACATTTTAAAGACATGCAGAATATGGCACTTAAAATGTTTTAAGAACTTAGACTTTTCTCGATAGTGAGACAGGTCTGCTCCTGACAGCACCAATTTACTTCAAGAGAATGATGGTCAACTGAAGAAACTTCATATGTAGTTTACTTTCTTTGTGGCAAAAATTAGCCACTGGGAAAGAAACTACTCTTGCCTCAACCACTGGATAGTATGTTATATAAATTGGACATACAGGACCCATAGAAAAATTACCACTGTACTTTACCAGAACAAGCCAAAATGGTCTTTCAAGTTCCTGTTTTGCAGAGACTGCCAGACATTCTGCAGGACACAGGGAGAAGTAACTGACAAACTATGCCAGAATGGATGGAGCAGTCTTTCAAATTTCTTACTTCACTGAAAGGTGTGCCAGAGACTCTAGGCCTGTAGGCTGAAGACAGATGCCCCAACATTGTAGTGGAAGCTTAGGTGACTGTCAGGCAGCCAGATGTTTCTGTCATTTCTAGAATTTTGGAAGTTGCTTACAATGCCCTTTCTTATGTCTTTGTGTGGTCTTTGATGGAGTTAAAGATTAGATAGTTATAATTATAATTTTCCTTAGTTATAATAAAAGGTAAATTAAATATAAAACTTTAGCCTCACAAAAACAGGATAGATGGTAGAATATTTTCTTTAATTTTGTTAGATACAAATAAACCACATATTGTAACTGTAATCCTTGCTTGATAATTGTTTTGTTATATGTAATTTTACTGTGTTGAAATTGAAATCTTCCTTTTTGATTAGACAAAAAAGAAGTAATATGGGATATTTTCCTGTACTCTGGGAATATGATTTATTACAATTTGTTAATAAAAAAGCTATTCTGTCCTATGGCAAGGCAGCTTAGAGGCAGGGAAAATTCAAACAGAGATAAAGATGAAGGAGGATGGTCAAAGAGAAGCTGCATGCTGCAGCCCAGAAAGCAAGATGTAATGGAACACAGGTAAAGCCATGGAATATGTGGCAGTACAATAGATTAATAGAAATGGGTTGAAGTAAGTTATAAGAGCTAGCTGGTAATGAGCCTGAACTATAGGCTAAATAGCTTGTAATTAATATAAGCCTCTGAGTAAATATTTTATAAGCAGCTGCAGGACTGTGGTTGGAAGAGATTTCTCTAGACTGCGAGCTCAGATAGGTCAGGAAACTTCGGGCTATAGACCTCCCTGTCTTTTGGCTGAGGACTCAGAGGCATTCAGTCTGCAGATTTCTAGAGACTGGATCTTATTTCGCCTGAGGATTCAGTAGTGGTGAGAAGTTTCTATAGTGGCTTGTTCTTCTCCTTCTTTGATCTTTCAACATTTACCCCAATATCTGGTTCCAGGTTTTTACTAAGACCAATTAGGATTCATGCAACAGAATTGTAAAACATGTATCCAATAAGAACCCTTGTCCTACATGTAAAGAACTACAACAATTTTCCAATAATTGGCAAATTTCTCAACCAAAAGCTGGGCAAAAGATTTGAACATACATTTTCTAAAAAAAAACATATTAAATAACCAATAAGTGATAGAAAATTACCAATATCACTAGTTCTGTAGCCAAGAGCAGGTATATATGTATCCAACTAAATACACTGAAGGAAGACAGGACTCTTTGACATTATTTTTATTGGTTCCAAACTAGAAACAATCCAGATAGTCACAATTCTTCATCTTATTTACTATGAATTCAGGAGCCTCACACCAGATATTGAGACATATGTAGCGAAATGTCAGAATAAAGTGCTGGTGCATGTAGCAATCTTTGTTTGTTTCATTGTTTGTTTGTTTGTTTGAAACAAGATCTTAAATATAAAGCCTTGGCTGGCCTGAAACTCCCTACAAAGACTAGGCTGGTCTTAAACTCACGGAGGTCCATCTGCCTCTGCCTCCCAAGCTCTGAGATTAGAGGTGTGTACCACTAAGCATGGCTATGCAACAAACTTTGTCAAAGCTCAAAAATCTCATGCAAGATGAAAGAAGCCAGACCCCAAAGACATTTACATGAAATTTCATAAAAAACTAAATTATAATAAAAAAATCTGGTAAGTCATTTTCTTATACCCAGGTTGGGGAAAACAGATGGCCTAAAGGAGCACAGATGAATTTCCATTTTTGTGGAGTGTTCATAGCTGTATATATTGTCAATCTCATTGAACTAGTCTCTTAAAATCTGAGTTTTATTGAATGCAAATTGCACCTTAAAACACGTACAAAAAATACCTTTCAAATATAAAAATATAGTAGTTTCCATGGGAAAAAGGATATCAAGTTGGACATACTATTTATCCTCTCAATTTATTCTTGCCTAACTCATCCAGTGAGTGACCACAGGGCCCCAGTTTTCACTGCAGTCCCACACACACACAAAGAATCAGAAGTACATACAAAAGAATCTGTTGTAGCCAGGGAGTGGAAAGGTTTCTAGCCATAATTTCAACCATGAGGAAGTGTTTAAAGCCTGTATCACTGGCGCCAGAGAGATGGCTCAGCGGTTAAGAGCACCGACTGTTCTTTCGGAGGACCTGAGTTCGATTCCCTGCATCCACATGGCAGCTAACAACTGTCTGTAATTCCAAGATCTGACACCTTTACACAGTTATACATGCAGGCAAAACACCAATTCACATAAAAATAAAAGTAAATAATTTCAAAAAATCCGTATCACAGCAAGCACCGTAAGCAATGCTAAAAGATGAACTAGGGGTAAGATAATGTGTGCCTAGAAATACACAAACCAAAGGCCAGTAACCTTGTAGAACAATGAATATAATAGAGTGCTTACAGAAAAGGAAACACAAAGGAATTCTGAACTCAGTGATACTCAAAGAGAAAGATACTCAATGAGTCTCATAATCAGAGAGCATGTCTCCCTCTAGAGAAGGGGGGCTTGGGAATGTAATAAGGACTCCCAGTGAGGGTGTGATTGTGTCACACACAGCTGATCAGATTGTCAACTGTACCAGCTCCAACAAAGGCTGATGACATCATCTATCCAAACTCCAAATGCTTTTCATTTTTATTGGGTCCTTCTATTCTAGGATATGTAGCCAGAAAATGTATTTTCAATTTCAAGATTATGTCTGTATGGAATTTCCATTGCAGCATTGTAAGGAAAAGGAAAAGCTCCAGACAGGAAACTGTTTCCAAAATTCTGGAGTGAATCCTGCTATAAGTGCATGATGCAATACTTTATAACCTAAGCCAATGCTGAGGCTGTGTTCTGAATACTGATGTACCACAGTGTTGAGTGGAGAGGCTCTAGAGATGATGTAAAGTGAGAAAAAAATAAGAATGTATAACTATAGAATATGTGGGGTTGGAAAGATGGCTCAGAGGCTGAGAGCACTGACTGTTCTCCCAGAGGTCCTGAGTTTGATTCCCAGAAACCATATGGTGGCTCACAACCATCTATAATAAGATCTGGTACTGTCTTCTGTACACTGCATACATACCAAATAATTAAATAGATAGATAGATAAATAAATAAATCCTATAGAATATGTAAGTAAAGAAGAACAAGCAAAGCATAAGCAAGAAATTAGTGACAACTAGACATCTTATGCCATCAGTGAAACTTCCAGAGCCAGGAATGGGTCACATCTAGTTAACTACTTGAGCAGTTAGTCAAAGGAGCCCCAGTGAAGACCATTAAATATCTCAGTTCTCTACAAATTGATGGTAAAGCCTTATTGCTGAAATGCAGGCAGCCAGTGGAGAATGCACTGAGACCTCTAAACCTCCTAGACAAAACCAATCTTTCCTCTTTCAAATTGTTTGTCACTAATACATGACGACAACCTGAGAGATGGAGGGGGAACAGTTGGGTGGATGTGGGTCAAAAGTGGGAAGTAATTGTTTTCTTATATTCCAGGGGATGTTGGGCTCTGAAACTAAATACCTTCTATGGTTTTTGTTTTGTTTGTTTGTTTGAGAGAGAGAGAGGGAGAGAGAGAGAGAGAGAGAGAGAGAGAGCTGGCTAAAAATGTAAACATACATTAAAAGCAAGTAAAAGTACATCTTCAAAGTAAGAATCCAGAATAATGAGTATCCATGTGTTACCTAAGAAATAGTTTCTAATTTAGAAGAGTTCTTCATATTGCTACCCAGAGTGTCTGTTAAACGTTTGTCTTCAACCCAGCCAGGAAAACTGAGAGCTGACGAGGGACCTGTTTCACAGCCTGGCCAACGAGAAGTGATCAGACATGCTTCTTCCTCATCTCCTAGTCTGGCAAGTAGATGGTGCTCTTAAGCTCAGCCCTCCCTCTAGACTCTAGTATTGGTTTTTGAGATTGGGTTTCACTTTCTAGTTTTGGCTGGTCTGGAGCTTGCTGTGGAGGTCAGGCTGGCCCAGAACTCACAGCAATCCACCGGCTTCTATTTGATGAGTGCTGCGATTAAAGGGGAGTGTCACCACACCTCATTGACTGTCACAGGATACAGGATTGCAAATGGAAGATGAAGCTACAAATTCAAAATCCAGGTCTCCAAGAAGCCTAGCTTTGGCAAGTCTCTCTGCATTCTGTTTCTTACAAGTGTATAATCCAGCAGCAGCATCTGCAAGAGAGGAGGCTCCGCTCACCTCTCAGAATCTGTGCGTTTACACATAGAAACAGTCTCATTCTGGTGCCTGTCTCAGAAAGAACAGTTTGCATTTGTTAATGAGGCAGAAAGTTCTTCACACGTTTTTAAGTAATCACACACTCCTTAGGGCGTGCTTTTACAAGCCCACATCCTTGACATGATGGCTGCATTCCTGAAAAGCTAGGCATATATTTAATTTTTAAACTCTGTAGGACTGAGCTTCTGCAAAAGGGTTTTCTTAAACAATTATTTTGTCAATTATTTAAAGATGTAAGATATATTAGGTTTTAATATTAAGATTGAATATTTATAAGACTCACAGTGAACATAGGAATTCTGGTCTGATCTTACTAGAATTGTATCATATATAATCTATTATTAACATGATATTTATGCTCTATAAAGTTTACATTTATTATGTATTTTATGTAGCCACATTATAACATAGTTAATATGTTGTCAATAATAAGAATGTAAGTATTACATATTATAAGATAATACAAATACAGAAATACCATAGATAGAAATACATATTAAATAGCACATGAAGTATATTAAAACACACATAAAGTATGTATTAATACAATAGAAATGAAAAATAATTTTTTATTTTTTCTTAAACATCTTTCTATCTTTTCTTAACTACAAGTGCATTTCCTAGTATTTATCTTTTAATGTAGAAAAAATTATTTTTCATAAATATATTTAGAAATAATATAAGGCCTATACAGAATCATGTTTATAAGAAATATATAATAAGATAGCTATCATGAATATAGTAATATCTAATAATTATATAATAGTTATTAATTTTAAGTTAGGTGAGTCCAAGACAAGCAAGTTCACAGTTTTAAAAATCTGATTGGGCAAAAGGCCTGGACTCCCCCACAGAGGCTGTTGCTTAGTGGTTTTAAGCATTTCTAGTCGTTGCTTTTCTCTGATGATAATTGCACATGTTAATTCTTGGTTTATACAGTTATTAGCCACCATAGACCTCCTGCTTTGATAGATGAGATTTGTTTTATCCCTCCCTCACCACCTCTTCAGGTGCCCAGTAGAGCTTATCAGTATTTTTAGTGTGCATCACCATGACCCATTTCTGGAGCTATTCTAACCAGTATTACCCTGTGCCTGTCCTCACAGATTGCAGTTGGTGGGTGATGGGATGTGATTCCATAGAAGTCACAATCCATGTTGTATCAGAGCAGCATCTGAAAGAGAGGCCTGAGGCCTAGTCAAGAGAGTGGGTGTCATATGCAATCACATCACAGACCTCTGCTGAAGATGACACTAACCAGTTACCATTTGTCTGTCAGCTGTCAAGTTCAGTCAATGCTAAAACATATAAGACACCACACACACACACATACACACACACACACACACACAGAGCCAGCCCTGAGTGAATACTGTCCACATCAAATGCTCGTCAAGACTTATACACAAAACCATACACAAATCTGAATAGCTATCACCCGTCAAAGGCTGAGACAGAAGAATCATGAGTGGGGGCTAGCCTAGGCTACATAGTGCAATACTGTTTTTTAAAAAAAGTCAAGCAAGCAAAATAAAGTGCCTTGTGATGCGTGAGAATTTGTGTAAAGCCTCCACTTGACCTAACTGTTGTGAGGAAACGTCTTTGCTGTAAAGACTTGGGAAGAGCCACACTGTTAAGTTATATACATATATTAAGATCAGGTACCTAGTGTGGGTGAAAGAGAACAGAACATGACCACTGGGGCCGAAGAGTGTGTGTAGCTCTAGCTCAGGAGAACAATGGCAAGAACAATGAGTAGGAGAGCGAGGAGAACGGTGTTAAGGATGAGCACACAAGGTGGAAGAATTTATTGCCTTGAACTCCACACTTAGAAACAATGAAAAATGGCAACTTCAGTTATGTAGCATGAATTCTAATGGGTTTTAATAAAAATCTAGAGTGAGATATTGGGTAAATGCTGAAAGAACAGAGAGACAAAGGAGCAAGTCAATAGAGAGAGTCCTTACCTGTATTGATTCCTCAGGCCAAAACGGGGAGATCATGTCTCTACAAATCCTCAGACTGAATGAGCCTGATCCTGGCTCCACCTCCCTGGGATTAAAGGCATGAGCCTCTGTTGCCTGGCACCTGGCTCTATTTCTTTTTTAGACAGATTCAATCTCCTGTAGCCCAGGGTGGTCTTGAACTCCTCATCTTCCTGCTTCCTCCTCCCAAGTGCTTGGATTAAAGATGTGTGCCACCACTACCTGGCCTCTGTGGTTAACTAGTGGCTAGCCCTGCCCTCTGATCTTCAGGCACCTGTATTGGTTATAGCAGAAACAAAATATCATCACATTTCCCTTTTTTGTCTAAAATTTAAGAAAGATTATAACTAATATAAGAAAAACTATATACTAAAACTAAAATAAGTAAGTAACTATAAATAATATATAATCAAGAATTACATTAACAATATCCAGTCCACTAACATTTGATAAATTCAGAGAAAATATTTTATTATTTACCCTATTTTTGTGAGTCCAAAATGTTATACCTAATTCACTTTCTATCTTAACTTGCATTTCCAATTCAAAATTAACTTTTGATGTCTCTCAAACTTATATACTTTACACCTCTTTATTGAATTTCTTATCTGAATCTGTTAACAAGGAAACCTATTAACTATAATGCCTTCAACTCCATCAGAGATCTGAGAAGGAAATAATATTACTTAATTAAATAGGAAGTGCAAGCAAGCAATTTCCAAAAAAATTGAGAAATGATCAAAATAGCTGGCTGTGTAGACAGTCACTCAAGATTCCTCTGCAATGTTGGGGCATCCATCTTCAGCCTAAAGGCATAGAATATCTGACAGACTTTTCTGTGAAGCAGGATATTCTGAAGGGCTATCTTACCTTATCTTGGCAAAGTTCAGCAGTCACTTTCTTTTGTGTCCTGTTTGTCCCATTTGGACAGCATATTATCAACAGTTAAGACAAGAGCACTTTTTTGCCTAGTGATCAACTTTTACAGCAAAGAAAGTAAATTCCATATGGAGTTTCTTCAATTCCCATTATCTGCTCTGAAATAGATTGGTGTTGCCAGGAGCAAATATGTCTCATTGACATTAAAAAAAAAAAAAAGAACTTATGTATTAAAACATCTTAAGTGCCGTCTTTTGTAGATCTCTAAAGTATTTGAAGACAGCCTATCTATTTAAAATATATCTCTGTTTGACCTTGAAAATATACTTAAGCTGACTAAAACTTTAATTGTAACAGGTGAGTAACTACTAACATTGCATTTCTATGTTATCTTAAATATTTTGTAATAATAACTTTTAAGGACTAGAAATTTGTATTACATTTTTAAATTAACTGTATAGGTACAATACCTTGAACAAGAGTATAAGTATATGTACAGTATGTTCTAACAATATTATTCTCAAATTTGTATTAATATAAAAAATTGTATACAATATACAAAAATCTATCTAATGTAAAATATTTAAAACTAGTAATTGATTTTTAAAAGTAGACTCAATAATCTACCTTTTATCCTACCTTATCTATACCTTCTATTTTTTCCTTTTAGAGTAGATTCAATAATCTACTATTTTATCCTATCACATCTGTATCCCCCTTTTTTCTTTTCAAAACAAAAACCCTGAATCTAATCTTCTGTGTTTAGCTTTTGTTCTTGACCAATACCAATAGCAACTTGTAACCAACCACCCTAAACAATGACAATTATCTTTAACACACTGAAAGACCAAAAACCACTCACCCCACTTCTTGGGAATATGAGCATCATGTTTTTAAATTTAGTTGCTGCTGTCTGGGGGTGATGGAATCTTTAGGGGATCCTAAAAAGAAAAATTTGGGTTAATTGTCAAGTTCTTGGATTAGTATCTGTATCATTTGTTATCCAATCTCTGTGTAATAGGAAAGTAAGAGCTTGGCTCAAGTCCTGGCTATAGTAGTCTGTGAGGCTGAATCATCTCAGCTATGTAGTAAGAAGTTTCTGGTCCAGCTTAGCTCTGAGATCTGGACCAGCAGTCCAAAATAATCACACAAAGTCTTATATTAATTGCAAACTTTTGGGGCTAGAGAGATGGCTCAGAGGTTAAGAGCACTGATTGTTCTTCCAGCGGTCCTGAGTTCAATTCCCAGCAACCACATGGTGGCTCACAACCATCTATAATGAGATCTAGTGCCTTCTTTGGTATACTGTATACTAAATAAATAAATAAATATTTTTTTAAAAATTACAAACTGTTTGGCCCATGGTTTAGGCTCAATATCAGCTAGCTCTAACAACTTAACCCATTTCTATTAATCTATTGTATTGTCACATGGCTAGCGGCTTAATCTGTGTTCCATTACATCTTGCTCTCTTGGGTGCCAGCTCATTTCTGTACGATTCTGCCACCTTTCTCCTTTATGTATGCTTGGATTTTCTGCCTGCCTATAAGCTGGCTTGCCATAGGCCAAAACAATTCTTTTATTATCCAATGGTATTTCACAGTGTACAGACATCCCACATCACAGCTAGCCATTTAACTGTCCTGAGCAGTTTTGTAGTCCAAAGTTGACCTTTGGGTGGTGCTTGTTAGCTTAGTAACATTATCACAGTCCTACTGGAATCATTGTTATGGGATCCCATCATCTTTTTGGAGCTTTCAGAAATCAAATTAAGTCAGATTATTTCTTTTCGTGGTAATTTTTCCTGGTAGTTCTTCTTTCTTCTTTGAATATTTATTTGTTCAAAGGCCTTTAAATTCTTCAAGATGATTGTTTTTATTTTTCTGAAAATACAAAAAAAATTCTCCAACCCTAACTTTGGAGTTTCCCTTTTGGCAAGTTATATCTGATAAAATGAAAGACATTCGTTAGTCTCATAAGTTACTTTAGATAGAATGGTCCCACTGGGTGATGAACTTCACTTCTTCTAATCAAGAGGGCTATCTTGTTCTGGTTTCTCCTGATTTTTTGTTCTTTCCTCTATAACTGTTCTATCATTCAGGGCAGTGTGGTTTTTTACAATAGGCATTAGGTACTTTAATTGCTCTGAGAAGGAGTTTCCTCCACAATGACAGAACATGACTGAACCAAAATTGACATGAGGGCCTCTGGGAGGTGCCCCCAAAGCATTCCCAATGGTTACCTTGTCTGTTCCTTGTTGACCTGCATTCATTGGTCCAATGTCTGCCTTTGTCACCACATCTTCTGCATAATCCAGAAGGAAAGGACATTCTGTTGGGGTTATTTTTAAGAAAACAAAACAAAAATCTTTGTGAAGGGCTGGAGTCATGGTTCAGAAATTAAGACTAGAGTGTGGTTCCCCACAACATGCTGGGCAGCTCACAACTGCCTGTATCTCTGGCTCTAGGGGACCTGACACTCTTTTTTGTCTTTCACTGACATCTACACACATATGGTATGCACTCATACACACATGCACATAAATAAAAATAATAAAATAAATGTTTTAAAACATAAAATAACAAATCTTTTTAATAATAATATTTTTAAGTCTTGAGTGTGGTGTCCAGAAATAGAAAAAGAAGAATGGTTAAACCATTTCTTATAAGATGAATTTTTTTCATGAATTATGGGTGTAGCCTTCATGTATATATGTGTGTATGTGTGTGTGTGTGTGTGTACGCGCGTGTGTGCATGTGTGTGTGTGTGTGTGTGTGTGTGCTGTCTTCATTAGCTTTCCATTGTGTGACAGATGCCATGACCAAGAGCAACTTTGGGAGAAAAGGGTTTATTTCATCATCCTATACTTCCATGTCATAGTTCATTATCAAGGAAGTCTGGGCAGGAACTCAAGGCAGGAACCTGGTAGGAAGTGAATCAGAGGCCACGGAGGAGTGCTATTTACTGGCTTGTTCAATATGATTCACTCAACTTGCTTATTTATATGTCTCATTACTATAACTGTTCCTGTCAGTCAGATGAGCTGTCTCATATCAACCAATGATCGAGAAAATGCTCCACAAAGCTGCTCACAAGCCAATCATTGGGGTATTTTCTCAACTAAGGTTTCCTCTCTCTAAATGACCCCAACTTATGTCAAAAGGAGTGACTACAAGTCTTTACCAATGCCAAGTAAACAGTTGGTAAATACTTCACATGCTATGACTGAATAGCAACTGCATTGTATATAGTTGGCTTCCTGAATCTTTGAACCAGCTCCAAGCAAAAGTACCCAGAAGGTCAATCATCCATACTAGCACTGAGCATGTGCAGAGAATCTGCCATGACCCCCTAAACAAAACCACGCAATGTTGTGCACTCACTTTGCATTTGATGTTCTAAGTGACTCGAAACAACACAGCAGATAGAAAGATGCTCATCAATTACATGCCAATGTTAAACCATTTTATATAAGGGGTTTGAGCATCCTTGGATTTAGTAGGGATCAGGAAATGTTCTAGAGCCAATGCCCTTGCTCCCACTCAAATACAGAAAAGTAATTACACATAAATAAAAGTAATGTTTTATATAATTCAGATGAAGAAATATGTGTTACCTAATATTCCAAATGTTTGTTTGCTGAATCAATGCTCCAGCAGCTGAATCTGGAAACTCATAATTTATGGAATGCAGGCCCCCGGGATAAATAGTTGTGAGAGAACTAGAGAGAGAGGAGAGGCCTGAGGCAGTGGATTCACCCAGGCACAGTGATGGGACAGCATTTCAGATGTAGGAGAAGGATATGCCAGGAGGAAAGGTGGGTCTTAGCAGGGCAGAGCCTAGCACCTACTGTTCCCCCATTGATGTGCTTGGAAAAGCTACAAGGGAATGACATTTAATCACATAAAACAACTTTCACCCATGCTAAGAAAAAGGTTTTGATAAATTAATTGATTTGTCTTTTGTCAAAGTATTTTTGCTCTGCTGAACTCATCCTGGTACTTGGTGAGCAATGTCCAGCTGCAGACTTAGCAGTGATGCAGCCCATACACTTTCAGGATGCTGGGGTGGGAAACAGATGCTCGGGACCTGAACTCAGGGTTAGGGGTAGGCCCAGAGCAGGTGTTTAGAACATCAAACTGCAGAGTCAGCGCTGGGCACCCAAGTTGGAGAAATCTGTGTGATTTGAATGCATTCATCTTCTGTGCATGTGTAAATCACCCTGGAGCAGGCCCACGGTCAAGCCTATCCAGGGCTTGCCCTGCCTGAGAGAAAGACAGTACCAGCTGCAGCTTCTGTTCTACATTTTCTATTTAAAAAGCAGAGAGGGCCAGTGGAGTGACTCAGTGGGTATGAATTCTTATCTCTAAACCTTAGCCCCTGAATTTGATCCTGGAAACCCAAATGCTGCTAGGAAAGAGCTCACTCCCATAAGTTTTCCTCTGACCCCCAATATGTGTGGACACACACACCCCCATGCATGCACACAAATAAATAAAAATGTAAAAAAAATTTAAAAGTGGTAAATTTAATTTTAATCATTTATAACAACCAACATTAATATTTATAACATTCTCAATGAATGTATTCAGGTGATAATTATTTTATCATGTAGTCAATATAAAATTAATTGATTATATAAGTTATTCTTAAAATTAAGACTTGTTAATCAGGTGGGAATGTTATATTTACAACACCTTTCAAAGTAGAGTGGCCACATTTTAATCACCTATGGTCACTTATTGGGAGTACAAAGGACCTTGCCCTCACAATAAGCACTAGGAAAACCAGAAATGTTAAACATGTAAGATTATATCTTCTACAGGAGAGATTTATAACCTCTCCTCTCCTTTAGGCTGGGAATGGAGGTGGTTAATAGCCTTGTGACCTGTGCTATCTGTAGGGCTCCCACAAGCAAGACTAGATCTAAATGATCTTCGTGTTATCTGTAAGGTCAAGGGCTCTCCAAGCTCCCATAACCAGAACCAGAGGTGGCTAATTCCAAAACGACTTCAATACTCTGTATGACCAAGATCACACTAGATCTTTCCCAGGCCCTTAAGATAACACATATTTCTAGAACGCATCATCATGGAAGAAGTGACATGTACTTTGAGAAGAGTCTTGTTGTTGTTGTTTTGTTTTTTAAGACAGGGTTTCTCTGTAGCTTTAGAGACTGTTTTGGAGCTCAATCTGTAGACCAGACTGGCCTCGAATTCACAGAAATATCCTGTGTCTGTGCCTCAGTGTTGGGATTAAAGGTATGTACCACCACCACCTGGTGAGAAGAGTTTTGATGTAATTATTTCTCCTTGTGCACAAGAGATTGTTTTACACCAGGAAATATTTCTTTTTCCAGATTGTACTGAACTTAAATATGTCTACAATAAACTTCCTGGTGTCAGACTAGAAGTCTGAGCCAACGCTGGCTAGCTAAGTTGTATGAACTGGATTCCCTTCTCACCTCCCATGGATCATTATTCTGCCGGTGGAGACCCCCAAAGTCACTTGTTGCTGGTGGCCACCATATTGGATAGCACAAGCTGACACATCCTCTTTTCTTTTTCATTTTACTTAAAATGGAGGAGCACAAATACCTTCCCAAATGCAGTCAGTATTTTATCAATCATTTCCTGTACAGGCACCAGAACAAGCATCTACTTTCTTTCTCTCAACTAGCTCATCCAGGAGCTATGTCTCCACATGTGGCAGAGTAAACAAAAGAAAAGGGAGGTCACTTGAGCAGGAAGAGTAAGATCTCACAGAGCATACTCCAAAGCCATGAGATGGCCTATAAGTTCTCCTTCAAAGCTCTCTGCTGTAGCATTGCCCGGCACATCTACCAAAGAGCAGAGGCAAGGAAGTCACTTGCATGCTTGACCTCTCTTGACCCATGAAGTTTTTTTATGATTGTTTTTATAAAGAGAGAGATGACTGTTTTCTAAAGAGAGAGAAAAGGCATGGAGTTGGATGCGTGGGGAAGTGGGGGAGGATCTGGAAGGAGAAACCATGATCAGAATATATTATATGAATTTCACTAATTGTGTTTCACTAAATTAAGTTTGGGGTCATGAATATGTGAAATAAAATGAATAAAACACAAGTGAGGTTCATGGGTATTTTTATGTTAACAAATTTTCATGATAAAAATATACTTTGATGTAGCTATAGAGGTGTGGATATCTTTAGAAACAGCCCTTCATTGGTACTAAGTACAGTATACATTGATCTTCTCTGAGTACAGTATATATTGATACTTTCTGAGTACAGTATACATTGATACTCTCTGAGTACAGTATATGTAGCCCTGTACTCTGTCTATGTAGTCTGCACCTACTAAGAGGAGTGTGCTCAGTCCAGATGATGACATCTGGAGCCAGATTCTTCTCACTGTGTGGCTGTCCTGTGTACATAGCATGTGTTGCATTGACTATTGACAGCTCTACAAAAACCCAGACATATCTTCAAAGAAAAACCTCGACCAAGAAAATTCTTCTACCAGATTGGCTTGTAGGCGAGTTTGTGGGTCAATTAATGATTGATATGGGAGAGCCTAGGCCACTGTGGGCAGTGCCACTCATGGGCAGATGGTCTTAAACCAGGCTGAGCAAACCATGGAGAGAAAGCCAGTAAGCAGCATCCCTCTATGGTCTCAGCTTCAGTTCCTGCCTCCAGGCTCCTGCTTGAGTTCCTGCCTTGACTTCAGTCATTGATGGACTGTAAATTAACTCTTTTTTTTTTTCTCAGGTGCATTTTGTCATTCCCTTTATCACAGCAATAGGGAACAAACAGACCAACATGTCTGGGTGGATTCCTGGTCTCAACCACTGAATGCTTGGGACAGTCACATGACCCTCTCCACCCTACTTGTGAAAACTTTAAACATCTCCAGACATGGCTAAGGGTCGGAAGAACAGGGGAGAGAGTACATAAAATTGTCATTGAACAAGATGGAAGTCCTTGGGGGTGTTTTATAATGCTCTGGTCCAGGGAGTGAAAACAAGACCTGTGTGTAAGAAAAGTTGGGGAATGCCTGGGTTGGAAACCTGATTTATAGCTATAGACAAGTAAACATCATGGTAGATTATAACTTCCCTGGAACTGGAGTTCTTCTGCCCTCTTCTGGTCTCCTCCAGAACTGCATTCATGTAGCACACAGACAAGTAGGCACATACATTTTTTTAATCCCTCTGATTCTCATAGTGAACTTTACATGTTAAATGTTCACATGTTTATGTATCAAAATATTTCATTAAAATATGTATATTTTTCTTTACTTCAATGTTATTATAATTATTCAAATTTTAATTTAGTCCAACATACCTGGGTGGTGACATTATGGTAACTTATAATATGGCATTTCCTTTTTTATTTTTATTTTAAAATATTTATTTATTTAATTCCATGTGTATGTGTGTGCCTTAGTGTATATGTCTGCAAAACAAGTATGCAGGCATCTTTGAAGGTCATAAGAAGCATCAGCTACTCTGGAATCGGAGATACAGATGGTTGCAAGCTACCATTTGGTGCTAGGAATAGAGCCCAGGTCCTTTGCAAGAGTAGCCAGTGCTCCTAACCACTGAGCCATCTCTCCAGTCCCTATAATATCTTTGCATCTAGAAATCTCATCTCTATTAATTCTTTCAGCCTGGAAGAATAAATCTCACCTATGAGGTAACTTACAAGACAATTATTTCTCACATTTTAAAAGCCAGGGAGCCTAAGACCAATATGGTGGCAGATCCTATACCTGTGACAGTTGGCTTTCTTGCCTATGGACAGCCTTCTTTCCCTTGTGTCTTCATTGTGGAGGGGACTCTCTGGATGCTTCCATTCCTATGAGAATGGCTGCCATGACCTAAACACCACGTGGAGATTCCATCTCTTGACACCAGCATATCAGAGTCTGAGCCTCACCCTGGGACAATGGACAGAGTAGGAGCACCCTGGCCCATTGCTTGACAAACAAATGCGGAACAGGGCACATGAAAATATGGACACAGGATCTTTGGGCAGTCAGAATTAGCAATACAAAGTTCAGTATTCATTTCTCTTCCAGAAACATGGAGCATGTACACACTTAGAGCTAAGTTTCCATAGGAAGTAGGAGTACAGGTCAGTGATAGACAGTGGCTTAGAATGCACAAGGCCCTGGGTTCAACATCTACAACTATGAAAAATTATGTAAATCAAAAATTAAAACTACCCACTAATAGTAGGAGGCTTCAATACCTCACTCTCACCCTTGGATAGGTCAACCAGACAGAGACTCAACAGAGAAAAAAGGAGTCTAACAGATATTATGATACAAATGAACTTAATAGATATTTACAGAAGCTTCTACTCAAACACAAAGGAATATTCATATTTCTCAGCACCCTATGGAACTTTCTCTAAAATTGACCACATAATTGGTCATAGAACAAATATCAATAGATACAAAAATGGGAATAACTCCTTGTATCATATCAGACCATGGTGGCCTAAAGTTAGAGTTCAACAACAACAAAAATCACAGAAAGCCTACAAATTCATGGAAACCGAACATCTCTACATTGAACCACCACTGGATCAGGGAAGAAGTTAAGAAAGAAATCAAAGACTTCCTAGAATTTAATGAAAATGAATCCACAACATATCCAAACTTAAGGGACACAATGAAAGCAGTGTTAAGAGGAAAATTCATAGCACTAGATGCCTATATGAAAAACCAAGAAAAAGCTCACACAAGAGAACTAACAACTCAGCTGAAGGCTTTAGAACAATTAGAAGCAAACTCTCCTAGTGCAGCTTTTTGACAATGTATTTTGCCATTGTGCTAACTATTTATTCATGTGGAGTGGCATTAATTATTATAAATTGTAATGAATCATTCAAGTCTGACAGACTTTGAAGATACTCTACATTCTACAGTATCACATAGTCAAAATTTTCTAACATAAAAATATGTAATAACATCCATTTCATTTACAAATTTATTTTCATCTTTAATGAATAATAAAATTATATACATACCAAGCACTTTAAAAAATTAAGACTACCAAATTATTCCTACTTTCCATATGTATTTGACAACTTCATTTCTTTTTATATTAGAAAAATCATTGAGAAGGGCTGAGAGACAGCTCAGTGGTAAATTGCTTATTGTGTAATTGAAGGGAACTAATTCCCCAAGTTTGATCCCAAGGCCCATGTGAAAAAGGCCAAGTCGGGTAGAATCTGATTGGTAATCCTAGACTGGGAGAGACCAGGAGACAGGTGTACTCCTAGGTTTGCTGGCCGTGCTGACCAGCAGGATGAGTTCCAGGCCTGTGAGAGACAGTTACACAAGACAACAAGCAGTATCTGGTGCCTGAGGAGCTACATTCAAGATACCCCTCTGTCTTCCACACACATGCACATGTACCCACACACAAGTACACACACATACACGCATCCATTTCCACCTCAGTACACACAAAGGGAATCAGAGATAGTGACCAAAGACAGAATGGCAGAGAACACCAGAAACAATAAGAATCCTTTGTGGGAGGGGGCTGGAGAGATGGCTCAGAGGTTAAGACCACTGGCTGTTCTTCTGGAGGCCCTGAGCTCAGTTCCCAGCAACTACATGGTGGCTCACAGCCATCTACAATGAGATCTGGTACCCTCTACTGTATACTCTATACATAATAAATAAATCTTTTTAAAGAAAGAAAATGTAAATCCATGCCAGACTATGCACTTGTTAAAGGCAACAGCAATGTATGTATTAAAAAAAAAAAAAAAAAAAGATCTGAGCGCTCAGCTGAAACAAGAGTGGTAAGCATCCTAACACCAAATTCACCTTCATAGTACCCAGCCAGTGATCATCTCTCAGTGCAGGGACAATTACAGAGTGAATGTCGGCAACAATGATGACTCAGGACAATTAAAATGAGGTTGTTTTCAATATTATGATTAGAAGGGCAAAAACAAAAGCTAGAAATACACACAGAGACACACAAACACACACACAACGCACACAGACACACCACATACACACACAAAGATACACACATAACCCCCCTCCCCCCACACAAACACCACAAGAGGCAAAAGGTTTCAAAGCAATGTTTTGTTCTTTGGACCCGCTGTTGATGGTATAGAAGAGATCAAGGACCTCAAACCAGACCAATGAATCTTTGCCATGAACACCTGCATGTAAAGATGATTGGATAAAAAAGCTAAAGTGTGTGACTCAATGTGTTGCACTACAGCTTCCATGACAATATTTTCTCTCTCTTCTTCCCCCTTTTTTCTTTTAAATTTTATTTTGTTTTATCCTGGAGCAGTGTGGGGGAGGGAGATAGGTGGGATTGGAGGGTGTGATGTAAAAGATACACAAAAATATTTTTAAAATGTAAGAAAATTAATTCTATGTATGTGTGTGTGAATGCATGCTATAAGTACTTGCACATGAATGCAGGCACCCTCAAAGGCAAGAATGGGGCATCAGATCCCCTGGAGCTGAAGTTACAGATGTTTGTGAGCTGCCTGACATGGTGTTTCCAACTGGCCTCTGGTCCCCTGTAAGAACAGAACATATTTTCATCTCCCCAGCCCCTCCAAGGACTTTAATTTAATAAGAGCAAAATGATCCTTTTTCTCCAGCAAATATTGAGGCAGAGAAGAAGCATCATCAGGAAATTTTGAAGCAAGGTTGGAAACTGCCAGCCAATGGTCTAGCTCAGTGCTTCTCAACCTTCCCAAGGCTGCGACCTTTAATACCTCATGCTGTGGAGACCTCCAACCTTAATTTTTTGTTGCTACTTCATAACTGTAATTTTGCTGCTGTTACGAATCTTAATGCAAACATCATATGTGACACCTGAAGGGTCTCGTCCACATATTGAGAACCACTGATCAGGCTGGTCCAAGTCTCTATTGTCCTCAGTTTTCATATTTCTATTTTGTTAAAAATGCTATACTATTTGAAGACACACACACCTCCTTTGTCCCAACTTCAAAAGTCCCTATAGTCTATAACAGTCCTAAATTTGTTTCAAAGTCTAAAGTCTTCTGGAAAGCATGCAATCTCTTAATTGTAATTCCCTGTAAAAACCAGATCACACACTTCCAATATATTATGGCACAGGATATATATATGATATATATATATATCATTCCAAAATACAGCGAAGGGAGCATACATTGTGGGATATTATTTTAACTATGTAAAGTTATGTTGCTTTTGTTTATGCTGCCTTTGTTTAATGATGTGTATTTAATTCTGTAAAGATGTGTTGCATCTGTTTCTCCTTGCCTGCCTAAGGCACCAGATTGATCGAATAAAGAACTAAACTGCGAATACCTAGGCAGAAAAAGGGTAAGTGGTGCTGGAAGACAGAGAGAATAAATAGGAGGAGAAATCTAGGCTCGAAAACAATAGGAGGAAGAAGAGAAGGAGGAGGAAGAGGAGGAGAGACCAGGGAGACACCTGAGACAAGGAGCCAGGCAGCTGTTGCCAGTGAGACAGACAGACATGAGAAGCAGTAACAATAAGATATACAGAAAGAAAGCCCTGAGGCAAAATATACATAAAGAGAAGCAGGTTAAATTAAAAGAGCTAGCAGGAAACAAGCCTAAGCCAGGCCAAGCATTCAAAACTAATAATAGTCTCTGTGTCATGATTTGGGAGATGGTTGGTGGTGACCCAAAAGAAAAAGCCTGGTTCAAGCCTAGAGAGGAAATACTGAACCAAAACAAGACTGCAAACCAGCTGGGCTAACTCCAAACTCTGCACATCCGTGTTTGATGTCAAATGCTCTTCAGATCCCCAATTCTGTTCAGCTTTGGTGAGAGCAACACACTTCTCTCTTTGGCTGTTTCCAATCCATTAGCAGCTCTCCTGGGCAGGTGTCTCACAACTTTGGCATCTCTAACACTTGGACTTCTCCAAGACAATCCAGGCTTTAATCTCACAGCTTCACACAATGGTCTCTCTACTAGGCCTTCATTTAGAGATACCTCTGACACATCTCTGGCCTCAGGGGCTTTATTACATAACTCCTTTCTTCCCCTTCCTTTGCCTCTAAATTCAGAACCACATGGTTGAAGCTGCTGACCGGGGATGGCAAATGGCCCTCTTCTTCAATTGCATCTTTACTGGCTTTCTGTTCTTCACTGCCTGAGCTTAGATGTCCTAAAACTTGCTCTGTAGACCAGGTTGGCCTCAAACTCAAAGATCTGCCAGCCTCTGCCTTCTCAGTGCCAGGATCAAAGGTGTGCCCCACCACATCTGGCTCTAAGCTTTTCTTTAGTTTGTTTTTACAAGTTGGAAGCTTAGCTGGGTAGGATCTTGCCCTGGGGTCACCACTCCCTAGATTTATTTCTTAATCTCTTTATAGGATTTAGTCCCATTCCACTTTTGGATGTTCCCTTTCTCCTTAAATTTTACATTTTGTAATTTATCCCGCTCAGCTTACTCCTTTGCATTATAAATCTTCATTAGAGCTACTACTAATAGCCACACAGCACAATCTACTTTGAGATTTTTTATGCCAATGAAATTAATCCAAAACTCTTCATTTCACTTCAGGGCAGACTCTTTGGACAAGAGGAAAAGTTAGCTACTCTCTTTACCAAAATATCACAAGAGTGATTTCTAGGCAATATACTAAAATCCTTCTTTGCTGAAACATTTTGACCCAGCTCCCCACAGTTCAAATAACTCTTAGCACCCATGTCTTCCATGTTCCTACAAGGATGGTCCATAAAGCAGCACTTAAAGCATTCAACTGCTTTAATCCACAGCCCCAAGGTTTATATTTTTTCAAACAAAAGCATGGTCAGTTCTATCACAGCAATACCCCATTCTCAGTACCAACTTCTGTCTTAGTTAGGGTTTCTGTTGCTGTGAAGAGACATCATAACCATGTCAACTTTCATATAGGAAAATGTTTCATTGAGGTGGTGGCTTACAGTTTCAGAAGTTTAGTCCATTATCATCATGGTGGGACATGGCAGTGTGCAGGAGACAAGGTGCCGGAGAAGGAACTGCTACATGTTGATATGTAGACAACAGGAAATAGACTGACTCATTGGACATGGGTTGAGCATATATGAGACCTCAAAGCCCACCTCCACAGTGACATACTTTCTACAGTGAGGTCACACTTCCTAATAGGGCTACTCCTTTAAGGGTTCTTTTCTTTCAATGTGCCACAGGCTCCTATATTGAAATTTAGTTCCCACTGTGAGGTATTTAAAGAGCAAAACCTTAATATGCTGTGGAAGGTAGAGATTTGGGAAGTGAAGTTTACTGAGTAAGGTTATCATAGTGGAGCCTCCATGACTAAATCTTGAAGAGAAAAGACAAGAAGATTCTATATGTATGTATCTGCAAGAAAACCATCACCAAAGGCCTTTGAACTTCTAGAACTGAGACAAGTAAAATCCTTTTCTTTATTGTTATCTAGCCTCAAGTATTTCATTATGACAACACAAGAAACTAATGCAAATAGTATAAAGAATGGAAATATATGTGTTTGTAGATTTGGCTATATATAGTGCATGTGGTATGTGCATGTGCATGCTGTGCTTTACGTCTACGTGAATTCATCAGACCCTCCCCGAAACAGTGACAGGAGAGAAAGAAATGAGAGACGAGCCAGGCAGCTCTGCAAGGAGAACTGAGCAAACACTTGGCCACAAGGTTCGGGGTGAACAGTCGTGGAGACTGAAAGTCTGGAGATTGCCTCATATGTGGATGTGTCCATTTGTTTTCTAAGGCCTGGGGGTTTGTGTGTCTCCCAAATTTGTGTCAAAAGCCTCTCTTCATTGGGCCTTTAGGGGGTAGTTATGTTATGTGGCTGGGCCATAGAGAACAGTGTTCTCTTCTCACATTAGGATACAGCAAGAAGTCACCTGTGACCCAAGAGCAGTCTTTTCTAGGCTCTGCTGATGGGAAATGTTTATCTTCCAGAACTGTGAGCAACAAACTGCTGTTTGCTAGCCATCAGGTCTAAGGTGTTTTATTATAGTAACTCAAATAGATTATTACTCTACTAATATTGCATTTCTATTGCTCCATCCTTCTCTGGGCCATACACACTTCTTAGCTGGATAGGTATTCTCCTATGTTTATGAACTATGGAGACAGTTCTCTGTTAAGATGTGAAAACAGGGTTCTAATATATGCTTCTCCACTTCCAAAGCAGGGCCGGAAACAATCTACCAGCAGGGCAGGAAAAGCCCTTCAGCCCCCAGCTTTCTGAGCAGGACTCTCAAGCAAGTATGAAAATGTAAAAGAGATTTTTGATGAAGCAGACAAAAACTAAACTTATAAACCATGGAGCACAGGCGGCTCCCTGCTAATAGTTATGTAAAACGGTGGCTTTGGGGCCATGGGTGACTACACCTTGGGTGACTGCACATGTAATGACAGTTTAATTCCTGTGCATTTGAATACAGCACCTGTCCAGCACTACCCAGAGGCATAGACTGATAAATGACTTGTTTCTACAAATAAAGAAGATTATCCCTGCCCCTATTGAAGTGGATTGGGAACGGATGTGCACTTTGGCACATGGGATTGTTAAAACCATATCACAAACAAGGAAAAAGAAGAAGGAGGAGGAGGAGAAGAGTAGGAGGAGGAAAGAAGGAAGGAAGGAGAAAAGAAAGAAAAAAAGAAGCAAGAAGAAAAGGAAGAGGCCCAAGCACCTTTCAAATACACCAGACCAGCAAAGCAAGCAATGCCTTGTCCTGAACTCAGTAAAAAGAAGGGACAGCCTTGCAGTCTCAATGCTTCCACTGACTTATTACACTACCAACCTTGTGTATCAGTCAAGGGAAAGATGAGCAGAGATTCCCCACTACTTGGGACAGATAAATTACTGTCAGTCTGTCCCTACATTAATCCATTTCACTAGACTGGCCCAACAACTCACCTCATCTCAGCTTCTAAGCTATCTCATGTTGTAGCTCTGTGCCTCCAGCAGATCACCTGGGTTCACGGACATCTTATCTACCCACCTACGGCAGCTCTTTGCAGGTTAATGACGCTGTCATTTTGCCAGTTTGGTTTATGTGCCTATATGGGGTGTGTAATAAACATGATAGAAAGCTACTATAAATGGAGTCTCCAGATGAAGGGCATGATGGATGCTTACAAATATTCAGTGCAGAAGACGTGAGAAACCTTGACTTAGATCTCCTCAATTTCCCTTTGTTTAATTCAAGGCCCAATAATTCATGAGGATATGCTACACTTGGAAATTCAAAAAAATTTCTGTGCCTATACAGATCTAAATAGGAATTAGCCTAATTCTTTGTGTATTTAACTTGAGACCCAGTAAAACTACACAATGCATTTCTATGTTTCAAGTATAGAAGGTATTTTTCTCCTAACTGGTTGAGCATAGATACCTAACATAAGGAAAATTATGACCTTTGAGCCCAGTGAATGACGTTTGCCTTATGGTAGTAGCCTCTGCTGGCATATCATGATAGAAGATATCAAGAACAGCCACTGGGGAACTATCGGGAAAAGGAGCTATACCCCCCAAAATAGGCAATTGTCCATTGACATGGGCAGTATATGGAGCCTCAAGGGGAGGGATCAGACTGTGTTCCTGTGTGTGGGCTGGCACTTCAGAGCCCATTCCTTTCAGAGGAATACCTAACCCAGTCTTGTTATTAGGATGAGGAAAATTGGGGTTGCCTGGAGTGGATGTGCCAAGCTGAGCTGATCCACCTTGGGACTTCTTGCCCTTTTGGTGAAGAGGAGGGGGGCTGGGGAGGAGGGAGGCAAATCAAAACAACTTTGAGATACCACCTTACACCTATTAGATAAAAGCCACAGATGACAGCCTATGCTGCAGAGGTTGTGGAGCAACAACTCCTCCATTGTTGGTGGGAGTGTAAACTGGTTCGGCCACTCTGGAATGCAATATGGAGGTTTCTCAGAAAATTGAGTATCAATCTCCCCAAGGACCCAGCAATACCACTTCTGGGTGTATACCCTAAAGAGGCACATTCACACTCCAAAGGCATTAGCTCAACTATGTTCATAGCAGCATTATTTGTAATAGCAAGAACCTGGAAACAACCTAGATGTCCCTCAACTGAAGAATGGATTAACAAACTGTGGTACATCTACACAATGGAGTACTACTCAGCAGTAAGAAAAAAATGATATCCTAATATTTGCAGGCAAATGGATGGATTTGGAGAATATCCTCCTGAGCGAGGCTTCACAAACCCAGAAAGATAAGCAGGGGATGTACTCACTCATTAGTGGACTCTAAACAAAAAAGCAAAAATCAAAGCATGTCCAAGCTGCAAACCACAAACACTGAACTGCTTGGGATCTGAAAGACCTTGGACCAACACTTTGGTTCCCACTCCCTCCACAGGAACACCTGACTCAGTCTTGATGTTAGGATGAGAAAAGTGGATCTGCCAGTAGTGGATGCTGAACTAAGCCATATTGGGTGAGACCTTGGGACCTCCTGTCCTTGCTAGGGAGGAGATAAAGAGATGTGGAGAAGAGTGACTGGAAGGGATGGGAGGGGGAAGGGAACTTGAACAAGGATATACACGGATAAAAAATATGACTTTATTCAAAATAAAAAATTAAAAATAAATAAAAATAAAACCACAGCAATAGAAAAGTAGCTAAGACGTCTGACTTAGAAAAATCCAGTGCCAGAGCCCATAAATGCCCTCAGTTGCTGCCAGTGGGCACCTACAAAGGTCCTGAGGCCCTACTATTTTTAACACCCCTCCACCCCCACCCCATCTCCCACCCCACCCCCGAAAGCCCACTTGAAACAGTAACTTGACTGTGCATCATAACGGAATGAATTGAAATGGTGGCAGGCTGCATCTGTTTTAAACCGGAGAGTAATCCATCGTGACGGGGCAATTGAGTTCATGCAATTACCGAGTTCTGCTTGTGTACCTCTTTAATTGTTTTGTGCATGAGAAGCTCATCGTTAGATCGTAGACTAGAGAATCCTCAGTTTACACCTAATATTAACGGTTTAATCAAGACTTCCTTTGCTCAATTCAGGCATAGGGTGGGGGTAGAGGGTAGTGTGTGAGCTCTTGGGGAGATTCCCTAAGGTCTGTGACCACACCTTCTTATGAATATTCAACAGCAAGGCTGGGAGACAGCGTCTAAGAAAAGCCCTTGGGGAAACTCCCTTTAAGTGCGGGCAGTGGGAGACCACCTCACCCTGGGCTGGTTCCTTAAAGACCAGACACAGGACCCAGATCTGAATGAGTCTCAGGGAGCCGCACCACTTCGCCTTTTCGTAGCCCATCTGAACTCCGGCCACTATTGCAACAGCCACTCGGTGACCCGCTCGAGTGACCAGGCAGGTCCCGCCTTTGTGGCGCAGAGGAGGAGGGCGCACAGCCAGCCGGCGGTGCGCGCCCGGGAAGTGTGCCGGAACACAGGGCTCTGCGAGCGGTGGTTCGGAAGACTCCCTGCTAACGTGGAGAAATTCTAAGCAAGGTAAGCAGTGTTCCCTGATTGCTGCCACCTCCCCCTGCAGCGTGTAGGCGAAATCCCGTGTCATATTTTATTTCCTGAAGCAAGGAGGGCTGCAGTGGGGCTCTGGCTCTACAATCCCTGCTGTGGAGATTTGAAAAGTTTCGGCGGGCACAGCAGGTGCGAGGCGCCAGGGCGGAAAAGCAAAGCATTGAGCCTGCTGCCAGGAGGTTGCCATGGCAGCGGGAGAGGCGTCTAGCCGCGGCGTGCCTGCGTTGCTGGGAGACGGTGGGGCTCCGGGGACTCGGCCCCTCAGGCCACTTTGGGCCTCAGGATGAGCCCGCCATATGAGGTTTCATTTGCACACTGTGTATGCGCTCACTCACACTGTAAGTAGCGTTCTGTGGTTAGATTAGGCTTCTAAACTGTCACCCGCTAAACCCTAACCTTAACTCTGCGTTTTAAATTAGCTTGGATTGTGCTGTGATGAACACATGAAAAAGCCACGTGGCTCTTTCGAAGGTTTAAAATAAGGCGTACTGTGTAAGAATTGCAGCTCAGATGGAAAGGGATCCTGGCTGTGAGGAGTCGAGGAATATCACTAAGTCTCTGTAAACGCAGCAGCTCACACAGCCCTGCAGCCAGGAAAGGTTTCCCCTAGTGTAACATTTCTACCCCTGTAGGGGAGGGTTTCTCCAGAAAAGTTGTTACAGTTCTGCTCAGGTCCCCAGAGTGTAACAACTCTGCTCTACAACCGGAAAGTTGTCCCGGTGAAAGTGTTACATTTCTTCTCCTCTGTGTTCGGGTCGCTGAAATGTTACTTTTCTGCTCCGCTCCATTCCCCGGAAAGAAGGTCTTACCAAGCCTCATTTAGGAGATTTATTGGGAGGCAAGAATTCAGGAGGGTGGCTGCCTCTGCCAAGGTGGAAAGGGCAGCAGCTAAATGAATAAGTACAGGGCTTATATAGGTTTTCTTAGGGGTGGAGGTTTTCCAGAGTGAAAATTTTCAGGCTAGAAATTGGTCGGATTTTAATTCTTGAGCTTAGAGACCTGAAATTGACTGGATTTTATGTTCAGGGATTGGTTGGTTTCCCTTCCTGTTCATGGATTGGTTAGTTTTTGTACTGAGTTGATTGGGGAGCACAATATGTTTCTTTGGCTCTGGTTTCAGGACCAAAGTGTGTTTCTTTGGTTGGACTTTTAAACCCTACATTCTCGGAGCTGGATTCTCTTACAGAGATCTGGAATTCTGTGCCTTGCACTCATACACAGACAGGTGACTCACAACCACCTGTGACTCCAGCCCCAGAATGCCTCCCCTTGGGCTCTTTGGGCACCTGCACTCATGTGCACAGACACATATAATCTAATAGTTTACTTTAGGATTAAAAAAAAAAAAAACAGTTTGTTCCCAATTAAATGCTGACATTGTTTTCTGCAGTCAATGGCTTCTCTATGACGTCAGAGAAGTGGTGTTCTTTCAGATTAAGGACTCTTAGAATTATTCACACTGAGAAGACAGTGAGGCGAGGGGACACAGATGCCTGTCAGGTACACGTGGATGGGCTCATTTGAGTCATTCCCCTACACAGAAGATCACAGAATATCAAAAATTCCAGAGTCCAAAGCCAGGCCTCACATGTTTACTACAAATCTGATGGTAGGAAAAAGTTCTTAGTCTAACTCGGGGGCCAGTAAGCAGGTGTCCTTTTGGATCACTGTGTCACTCATTCAGAAAGTTTTGGATTTTGGACCATTCAAGGTTTCAGATGTTTGGATTAGGGATGCCTGTCCCCATTTGCTTTCTACTGCTGTGATAAAACAGTATGGCGGAAGCAACCTTCGGAAGGAGGAAAGGGTTAATTTCACCTTAGCGCTTACAGTCACCATGGAGGGCAGTCTGATCAGGACTCCAGGAAGGAACTGAAATGGAGCTCATGGTGGAGTACTGCTTACATGACTCTGCTTGCTTTTCTAATACAAGCACCTTCCCAAGACTGCCACAGTGGCCTGCAGTGGACCAGACCCTCCCACATCAGTCATTAATCAAGAAAATGCCCCCAGAGACCTGCAGAAGGACAATCTTATTTTGACATTTTTCTCAATTGAGGTTCTCTCTTCTCTGATGACTCCAGCTGTGACAAAAATTTAGCCAGAATGCACACACACACACTTAAAAATAAAAATCAAACAGATGTTTGTTTTCTTGTTCTCAAAGTTGTCCATTCCTTGAGAATTATTTTAAAATAATAACCAATTTTTCTATTCATGACAATAGTTTTGTCTTCCGGAATTTCACAGAATCTTTGCAAAAGAAAAGCACAGGCATCAGGTAAACTGCTGTATTAAAAAAAAAAAAATCAGAATTCCAGTGTTGCATTACAATGTTTCAGATGTAGAGCATGGGAAAGGACTCATTTTCTTTCACTGAGAATATTGTTACAAGTAAGATGCCAGATCATTTTGGCTTATTATTCTCCTATTTAGCCATATTGCCCAGAGCAAAGACAGCAGGAGTGTAACTTCTCCAGAGCCTAATTGGATACAGTGTTACTTTCTTATCCTCATAATTAAAGACTCCTTTTGTTGTTTTTAATTTGCTTTTTCAGACTTTAATTGTGTTTGCCAAAGATATGCTACCATCCATTACAGCATGGTCCCTTACTCTAACCATTGCTTTCTCTGTCTCCCTCTTTTTTTTTTTTAATCAATGTATTATTCACATTGTCATCAAAAAAAAAAATGTTCTTTGAAGCTGTCTTAAGTGAACGCTGTTAGATTTGTGAGAAGTAGCATTAGTGGTGAGTGCAGCACAGGATTCAATTAGGAAAAATCGGGGACAGGGAAAGAAAAATAAATGGACAGTCCTTTTATGTATGCTATTCAAAGTCACAGAGTTTCTGCTTACGTACTAGCTAACTATTATCATTTTCATTAGTTCATATCATAAAATGCTAAGTTTAAAAAAAAACCTGGTTAAGGTGCTTATAAACATAAAGTCTGTAACAATACATTATTTTGGTATTGTTTGTATTTTGAGACAGGATTTCCTGTAACTCTGACTGGTCTCAAATTTGCTCTATGGCAGAGGATAACCTTGAACCTGTGATCCTTCTGTTTCTACCTCCTTAGTGCTGAGATTACAAGTGTACCAGGCTGCATGGGCTAGGCAAACACTTAATTGTCCCACACAGAAATGTTACAAGAATTTATATTGTCATTTAACAATATGTTTGAAAATAAGCTCAGAAATGCTGGGTGAGCAGCCGAGGTTGCCCAGAAAGGGAGTCTCACATAATGCCAACCCCTGCAAACCAGATGTACTCCTGAGCTTCAGGGGACAGGCCTGCCTGTCACTGCAGCTGGGGCTGCAACTGGGTCACCTTCGTAAGGCTCCATCTCTGTGTGGGAAGATGGAGAGAGAAGCTCTTTAGAAAGAGGGACGAGAGAAAGAGACAGAAGGGAAGAGGTAGGGGAGGGGCTCCCAGGAGTAAAAGAAAGAGAGAGGGATCAGGTAGAAGGAGGTCAACTAAAGATCCAAGAGTCACAAAAATGGGAATGAAGAGAAAGGAGAACAGGAAAAGCAGTGGGTGCAATTTAGGCCTATCAGTCAGCTTGGACCACTATAGCTAACAACTGCAGGCCAGGAACCTTCACATCTGCATGTCCTAGCTGGGCTCACAGCTCTGGGAGCCCACAGCTCTGAGGGCTTCAGTTCTCAGGTAGCTACTTCTGAGGCATTTCATTGGCTGTGCACCACCACCACCACCGCCCCCACACTCCCCACCCCACCTCATCCCCACCCATGTCCTCACATGGTGGTTCTTCACCTTGTGCTGAATATAATTGTTTCTTAGAAGCACACTGGCTCTATTGGATTAGAGCCTATCCTAACGACTTCCTTCTAACTTAGGAACCTCTTCAGCAACCCTGCTCCAAACTGCCACATTCTGAGGTACTGAGGATTAATGCTCCATCCCAAGGACTTTAGAGACAAAAAAGATGGTACTGGCCCATCACTGTGAAGACCAGACCAGCACCTTGCTTATCATACATTCCCATCAATACTCTCCCCCGAGGCACATAGATAGTTGAGCAATCTGTGGCCATCTCTATCTGTCAGTATATTCCACCGGCTATCTTTTTTGAAGAAAAGGCACCCAAACTTGGAATCTGCATTCCTGTGAGTACTTTGCTTACATTCTTAGCTCTGTAAGATGACTTCAAGCCTTGGGAAGTCTTGACAAGGGTAGATGAAGTTGAACAATGACTTGGTTTCTGTTTAGACAAGATCCATCTGCCTTCCTTTTGTTAGTAGTGGAGTGATAGTCACTGGCTGTTCAGCATGTTGTATCTGGTAAATATGAAAGGAATTTCCAGTCATGGGGACTGGAAACAGCAGAAGTGACAAGATGCAGAGCCATAAGTCATGGCCACTTCTATCTACCCATTTCCACACTTCTTTCTAATGAAATCTGCTGGCATCTTGCTTCAGAGTGCTGGGAAGGTGGCCAGGGAACCTTGAAGGGTTCAAATAAACAAGGTTGTAACTGAGATGTGTTTTAAAGACTTCAAATTATTGAAATATGGTCATAAAATATCAGGAGCCAAGAGTAAGCCTGCAAGTCTTGGGCCAGATTTTTGCTCTTGGCTGGGTCACACAGAACCTGCTTTGTAAAAAGAAAAATTGATACTAGATACCAAGACAGCCAAAGAAGGTTCCAGAAATTTCCACAATAATGGCTTCACTATTCATCAATCACCAGAGTCTCAAAGTACTCATGTCTGTCTCCTTAGCACCCTGCAGTATTCCACGCTCCACCATCAGGGAAGACAGAATGCTGTCTGTCCTGTATTTGAGGGGAAAAGAGTTTGAGTAGATGGCTCATTGGCCCTTTAAGAGTAGGATGGAAGCTGTTCCATGTTTTGAGAATGTTTCTAGGACAGTCCCACAGAACTTGCTCATCACCTCTTGACTTGTGGAGTTGTGATGTATGTGTCTTCCTTGCTCTTCCCGGAGTCACCCCCCTTTGAGCACCATCCTATTTCCTTTTGAGTGTGAACCCCTAAACTAGTCTGGAATGTCCCTTCTGAAGAACATGGGTCTGTGAATTTGGTAAGGCCTTGTTAAGGTGTACAGGAGCTTTTCAAATGTGCTCTTTGGATGCAGTCCAGCTGCCTGGATGAGTGGTTTCAAAGCAGGAGCTTTATGTGGACAGCTATTGTTATATAGCCAAAAAACAAGAAAGAAAAAAAGAAGCCTATTTTTCACTGCACACATACTTGATCAGTGTGGGGACCAGTGTAATGAACTGGAGTCAGAGAAGTCAGGTTTGACAGACGGGATAAGTACTGAGGGACAGAATAAAACACTTCTGCTCCAGACCAGAAGTTTGCCCAGTTGGCCATTGTACACAACAAGTAACAATTTCAGGCAGTCAATGGTGGACTCAGTTGCTGCTTCTTGTGGTACTTTGTCATTAAATGCTCATCCCAGATGACGGCACAGAAGAACCACAAGTGGGACATAAAGTATGAGGAGATCCAGGTGTTCCTGCTGCTGGTGGTGTTCTCAGATTTCGGTATAATGAGCTACGTGTCACTGCCCTGTGCCTCTGAAGAAGGTGGTGGTAGAGAGGCCCCCAAGTACACATTATACCCTCCATGCTGACAGGGGCATGACACATAGGCCACTGACTTTCTCTTCCAGTGGTTTATGGTATGGCTCATAGTGAAGGGACATGAGCACACAAAAGGACAATGACAGGCTATGTGTCTTAGTTACACACAACAGCTAATGGGCTCATCTCCCTGAAGCCTCTCATTTTTAAAATAAGGTTTTGCTATATAGTCTAGGTTGGCCTTGAACTCACAATGTTCCTGCCTCAACCTCTTGAACACTGGGCTCATAGGTGTGCACCATTACATCTGAATCTAAAGTTTCTTCCCAGAATGTTTGTTTTCTGCAATTTCTCCTTACCCAGTCCCCAAACTGTGTGTGTGTGTGTATGTGTGTGTGTAGATATATAGACATATATGTCAAACTGAGGGTCTCCTGAATGCTAGACACACATTCTGATACCAAACTACAGCCTTAGAACTCTTTCTTGCTCTTTAATGTTGTATAAGTTTCTGGCCTAGCCTAGCCCTGGGTCTGGATCCACCTGCTGCTGGTTAGCCCCAAATAATCACACAAACACTTATATTAATTACCTGCTGTTCAGCCTATGGCTCAGGATTATTGTTAGCTAGCTTCCACATCTTAACCCATTTCGGTTAATCTATCTTGTCATGTGACCCGTGGTTTACCTATTTCTTTACATATTGCTCCTTGGGTGGTTGGATAACATCTCTCTTGACTCTGCCCTCCTTCCCCTTTATCTATGCTCAAATTTCCTGCCTACTTCTAAAATGTCTTACCATAGTCCAAAACATTTGTTAACCAATGATATTCATAGCATTCAGAAAGACATCCCATACCATTTCAGCTTAGATTCTACCCCCAGAGAATATGGTTTAAGAAATTCGACCTGTGGGTGGAAATCAAGCCAGCTATGCTCACACCTCCAAGCCCTGTCTCAGCATCCCCTCACACATTCCGTATCAGAACCTTCTTAACTATAATCATTATGCAAGCACATCATCAGATCTGCTTCTCTGAGTACCCTTGGCCTCTTAGAGTGATGGCTGTGGTCAAAGGAAACAGAACTGTTTGTCATTTTATTTTGCAAGTTAGAATGATAAAATTCTGCCCAGGTTCTGAGGTTTGCAGAGTTCTGTGCATCTGTCTGATTTTGTTTCTTTTGTTTTGCATATTATATTTTCATACACATGTACTAGATATGGGCCTGGCCTAGTGTCTTGCTTACCACATTTTTTTTCCTTTGACAAGGTCTCACGTAGCCCAGGCTGGCTTCGAACTCTTTGTATAGGCAAGGACGACCTTGAACTTCTGATCTTTCTGCTTCTACGCTGACTGTGTTGAGGTTTCAAGCGTGCTAGGTTTATGTTGATGTGGTGCTGGGGATCAGACTCTGAATTCTGTGCATGTCAGGCAAACTTCCAATGAACTACCCTTCCCTAACACCTCTGACTTCTAAGGAAAATATATGGTGAATTCCCAATAAGTGAAATAATTTTTTTGTTACACAAACTCTGAATTGTAGAAATTAGAGAAACTGGGGACTTCATCTGGATGATGAAGCAAGTAGAAAGCACAGTGTACTGGAGATCATCAGCATCCAGGCCTGGGTCCCACCCTCACTCAGAACCAAATGCTTGGTGAGCCAGCTCCCTGGAGACAAGAATGTGTTGCCTACAGAGGACAGACAGTTAGCTTTTAGCTTTTAGCCCTGCCCCCTCTTGTCCCTATGTTCTGTAATTTGTTTCTAAAATCTACCCTAATATGAGAGAGAGATTTTTCCTAATTAGGAAACTTTGGAAGGTGAGGATTTCTCTATTTACTTCATCTTTTTGGCCCATACCATTGTCCAGTTGTCTTGCAGTATCCCTGGTTTCCATGACTGGGGTGAGAGATCTTCTCAGGCTTGAGAGACCTTTAGGGCCACACAGTAAACACAGGAATGACACACAGTCTCCTTAGGCAATTGTCATTGTATTCTATCTCAAGAAGATTCTCAATGTTTCCCACCCATCATACTCCTGTGGGCTCCTTCAGTTGGAAACCGAGAGGCCTCTGCTACACAGTAAACTTTAAGACATATGAGTTCCATGGTCACCTGTCATTTTCCCTGATGTTAAAATATCACTTTGATTCAGATTTCTGTAAATAAATGGAGGAATTGAAATATTTGTGAAAGTCCTTTTATGTAATTGGGTCTCTATTTAAGTAGTAAGTATGATGTTTGAGAAAATATTGCCATGTCTAGCTCTTAAGATATATCTTTCTTCTAAAGAGCCCTGTCACCTGGAAGATGAACACATTTTTAGTAGAGTTAAAGCTGAAATCATGTGACAACCAGCAGTTCCCCTGATTGAAGGAATGTGTTCTTTGGAGAGAGTTGAAATACTTTTGAAGTTAAATACTATATCCATTCCTGTTAGCTCTGGAAACCTGCCCCAAGGAGTCATTCTTCAACAACTTTCTTATTGCAGCCAACTCAGGCAGTTGGCTACTGAATTTGGACTTTTTACTCCCTATTTAAAATACATAATTTTCCAGAAATAATTTGGTTGTGCAATTATATGTTGACTAGTAAGAAGTAAAAGCCCTGCATTTGAGAAGTTTGGTATTTCATTTAACATTTGTAAGTAGCAGTTTAGAGAAACTGATCATATTCACATTCATTGTGTAATCACCAATGCCTGGAGATACACAGCATCACTCAGTAGAACCTGTACCGCACTAGCAAAGCCCCACCCCCATAACCATCCAACTCCATCTCTTTAGCAACAACATCCTATCTTCTGTCACTATGGATGTGACATATAAGGAGCTTCAGGGAAGTTTGCACATTCTTGTCTGTCTCTTTGCATCTCCAGTATCTCTCTTACCTTGCTGCCATTAAACTTTATCCATGTTGCAGCATCTGCTGGATTTCATTTCCTTTTTATAGCCAAATGGCACATCATTGTGTGTACAGCCACACATTGTTTATCCATGGACATGTGAGTTGTTGATGGGCATGTGGGTTGTTTACATCATTTTCATTCATGTGTGTGTGTGTGTGTGTGTGTGAGAGAGAGAGAGAGAGAGAGAGAGTCAGAAGACAGCATGGGTCTTACACTTTATTTGAGAATGGGTCCCTTAGTTTTCACCACAGTATACATCAGGCTAGCTGACTTATCGGCTTCTGGACATTTTCCTGACTCTGCCTCTCATCTAGACATGGGAACATTGGAATTACAAATGTGCAGTTCACAGTCAGGCCCTCATGTTCTCATAGCAAGTGTTCTCAGCTACCTCCCTAGCCGTCTTTGTTGTTCATCCTAGCGGTGGTGTGTGGTGTGGAGTTCTCCTCCGTGGCTATAACACATACACATCCATCCTTGCTGACCGGATTTTGGCATTTTTTTCATGCTACAATACGCAGCCAGAAACTGTGTATCTACAAAGATATTTGTAGATGGAATTTCTTGATATGAATTTACTGGGGTGGAAGTGTTTGGGGGTATTAAACATGGAGATGTTGCTAAACTGCCCTCAGTGTACACCAGTCTGCACTTGTCAGGAGAGACTCTGTCTGCTTGTCCTCCACCTGGAGCATGTTACACACCATTCTTGCTCACTTGATGGTGGGAGAGGATGTCTCAATGTAGTCTGAATTCTCAGTTCTCCTGAGTGATGCTGTGTATTTCCAGGCCTTTGTATTTTACTTACTGCCCCCTCCTATCTGCTTGCTTCCTTTGTTTGTTTCTCAGGCTGCTGAGGCTTTTTCCTTCTCTCTTCTTTATATAGGCTGTTGTTGAAAACTGCGTATTTGTTTGGCATCTTTCGCTCCGCCCGTGGGAGTCTCTTGGAGCTGGCTAGTGAAACAGGAGCTTTGTCTGAGAAGAGTAAAGCCTGCTTTTCATGACCATTGTGTAAATACTGGCTGGCTCCAGGACAGAACATTGTGTTCAGGGGAGTACCTGGTCCTGCAGGAGGCTTTGCTGAAGGAATGCTTTTCCAAAGCAGAAACATCACTGTGGAAGCATCACTCACCGTGTGTTATCATGTTTCAGATTTATTCAACTTTTCTTTTACAAGTTCAGAGTCTAAACCTAAGACAACAAATAACATATTAATGGGGAAAAACAGCATGCCAGATGTCATTAGGTTTCCTTTTGTTAAACCCATACTGGGCTCATTTCTTTGACAGGCAAAGTAGATCCTCAAGTATAGATTTTGTTGTTTAGCTTTTCCAAGGTATATACCCAGGCTTGTCCACATCTAACATATTACTGCAAGTGCTTTGGATGTCTCCCTAAAATTCTTTTATTTTTAAATAATCTAATGTTCTTTATGTGCTTTGGTGTAAGGTGTCAGATCTCCTGGAACTGGAATTACAAATAGTTGTAAGCTGCCACATGGGTGCTGGGGATTGAACTCAGGACCTCTGAAAGATCAGCCAGTACTGTTAACCTATGAGCCATCTCCCCAGCCCTCCCCTAAATTTTTATGTTGGAACCTAGCCCCAAGATGAGGGGTATTGGGATTTGGGGCCTCTGGGAGGTGGCTGTATTCCGAAAGTAGAACACTGATGAGTGACACCAGTCCTCTTAAAAGAAGCACCAGAGAAGCACCTCCTCCATCATGAGGTCATCTGTGAACTAGAAAAGGCCTTCACCATACGCCAAATCTGCTGGTGCCTTGATCTTGAACTCTTTGTTTCTAGAACAATGCTAAACTACTGTTATCTATAAACCACCACATTTATATTCTCCTGTGCAGTATAGACTCAGCCAACCATCAACAGGTTCTGCTGGTTAATCAACATTCTCGTGTGTCACAACCCTTTGCCCCATCACACTCAGCCTCTCCGTGCTTTTCTGGATCACGGCCCCTAAATGATCCCTTCCCCAACACAGACTCACTCACATTCAGTACTTCTCTGAAGTGTCACCAAGATTAATTTACAAACAGTGAACCATTTCTCTGTACCTCTTGTTCAGACCCACTGATATCCACTCCAGCTGCCCTAAGGATAAACGCAGCTCTGAGGCATCATCTCTCCGTCTGCCCACTGCCTCAGTTTCCTCACTGCCTTCTTCCTACTCTTCTCACAATGGTCTTTCGATTCCTTAAGCTTAGGTTGCACATTTTTGTTTATGGACATTAGAATCTGTTCTTTCTGGAATGCTCATGCCTATTCCCTCTCCCAACTTCATCACCTGGGTGATTCCTACTGAGCCTCTCTAGCAATTTCTCCACAAAGTCCAGTTAGTGGCTTCTCCTATTGCCTTTCATCACCCTTAGTCCCCAGTGCTGTCACTACTGGTTTCTTTGTATAGACACTCCCCCAAAGCCCCAGGGGCAGGGCCACACCTACCTTGTTGCCCACAATTACCTTGGCATCTGTCCCTTGCTCATAAACAACTGTTGATCGGGTGACTGTTGGCAGATTGCTGGATGATGGAGAATGTCCCCTAGCATGGGAGGTTGTGAGTGGGTGGTAAAACCATTACACACCTAGCATTGCAGGAGGAGACACTCAGCAAATTGTAGAACTCAGGGGGAAAAAAAAAGGCAGATTGGCTTCTCCGTTTTTTGTTTTGTTTATTGCTTGTTATTTTTTTATTTTATTGTTTTGTTTTATCAAAGGAAGTCACCGAAGGTAAAGATGGCTGTGGATACCAGGCAGATGTCTTAGCAAAGTGTGAGATAGGCAAGAACTGAGGACAGTTGTTTTGGGCACGGATTGTGGCTGGGGCTAGTTAGGATGGGATTGCTTCCAACCTGGTGATCATAAAGAACAGAGGGCTATTTGAATCCTGGTTCTGGAGTCTGGTGAGTCCAATGCCATGGTGCTACAATCTGCTTGGCATCAGAGACAAGCACAGAGTGTGTGGCATGATATTTGGGTCCTTACTGTGTGGTAAGACTGGAACAGGGTGGAGGGGGAGGGAGATGGAGAGAGTTCACCTTGGTAACAAAGCCTCCCTGTTAATCCATGAACCCATCCCGTCAATGGGCTCAACTATTCATGAGACAGGGCCTCAATGCCATTCAAGTTTTGGAGGGGACAATGATGCTACAGACAATGCCACATTTGGTTGCAGTAAGCAGATGGACATTAGGGTTTAGCCCCTGGAGGGTGGCTTGCTCCTGGGTCTTTCCTCCTTAGAAACTTGCCAGAAAGCAGCTCCTAAGAAGCGTTTCCTCCTCAGGGCTTCCCACTTACTGAGACTTGGCCTCCCACAGTTCGCTGCTCCTGTGGCATTCCCTCATGGCCTCCTTCCCGGGGTTGATGTGGTTGATGTTTACAGCAGAGCAACACAGGACAGAAGTGTGGAGAGGAGCTGGGAGTGGGTGGGGTCACCAGCGTCATGGGTGTTGTCAGTGTGACCAAAGATAGTGTTCTTTGAGAAAAAAATGTTAAAGAGGTGAATAAACTACTTAGTCCATAACACCATGGTCCTGGGATAGTGAACTCCTTAGAATGTCAGATTAGAAGGCTTTTGGGAAGGTGTGAGGGGTTGTTTTTCTTTTCTTTTTGAGAGTAAAAAGTCTCCCATGAATAGCAGTAATGAATGAGACTCATTATTAATTATTATTTTATTTTTTTGAGACAGAGTTTCTCCATGCAGCATTGGCTGTCCTGAAATTCACTCTGGTGACCAGGCAGGCCTCGAACTCATAGAGATCTGCCTGCCTCGGCTTCCCAAATGCTGGAAATCTCAAATGTCTTACCAAGTGGATGTGGCTTTTGGGGGTGTTGAGAGCTAAGTGTCTAAACAGACACAAAATGGAGTCAGGACAAGACCTTGGTCACTTCACTATGGCTACTTCCAGGGCTTTGAGGGAGCTTTCAGAGGGCTGGGGTTCTACACTCTGAGTTTCCATAGCATCATATTCTATTGGCTGATCTCCATGACAGGCTTGACTACAGATCACCCAAATCAACTGAGTTAAAAGACCATTGTCTTTTAGGGCCACATGCACAGAAGTAGCTTGTAGCTGTTATTATTACTCAGTGTATAAAACCGGCTAAGGCTTTGTACCACAACTACTGTGTCCTGGAAACTACCTGTCATTAACATGCTCCTAGACACCCTCTGTGCATAGTGGTATCTGCCAGGGCTCTGAGTTTACAACAAAGGATTAACCAGAAGAAAAGAAGAGGTTTAATAGAGCCAATGATCTAGCTCCAGATATAGCATACAACAGTCCCACCTCACCCCACTCCATAGAGTGAAGGGCCACAAACAGAGTCTCCCAAGCTTGGCCCTCCATAGAAGGAAGCTACTTAGTCCCAACAGGTTAGTCAGTCTCTCACATAGATGTGCAAGGCATGGTGAGGGCAAGGCCATATTGCTTTTTTTTGACTGTCTCTCATATGGATAACAAGGTCTTCATTAATGATCTTAAAGAGGGTGGGAATCTACTGCTAACTAGTCTGAGATAGACATACATACTATTAAAATGCCATTGTTAAAATATGATGTGATCAAACCTTTAACCCTCATTGACACACCTAAATCAATAAAGTTTCTGCAAACATGAGAAAATTTGCTACACTAAGAAGGCTCTGGTGTTCAGAGTTGTCAAACCCTTCATGCTAGGCTCTGCAATGACATTCTCAGATACAACATTGACACCACATGTTTTTGACCTGCATAGTTCCAGCCCTTCTTAGATCAACCTGCAGTGCATTCACAGAACCAAGTCCATGATGTTGAGCTAACTCAGTGTCTGCTCTGCAAAGCCCTTCTTTTTGCTAGAGTGCTTGACTCCTCAGGAATCTTGAAATGTGCTTTGCTGTAGAACACGTCACTCAGTCACCAACTAACTGAGTTGGCCCCAAGAGCAATGTTCTAGGTGTGGCAAAGGGCTCACTTGGTCAGGACTTTTTTTTTTTAAAGTAATATACCCACCACTGTTCCTCCTCCTTCCCCTCCCCAGCTTCCCTCCACCTCACTCCATCATTCTATCCCTGCTTCCATTCCTTAGAGAAGGTAAAGACTACTGGGGTGAGACAATACAGTCTGGCATGTCCAGTGAGATAGGACCAAGCCCCTGACCCCAGCATCAAGGCTGAATAAGGTGTTCCTCTGTAGGTAATGGACTCCAAGAAGCCAATTCATGCGCTAGGAATAAATTCCAGTTAAGTCCTATGTAGATTCCCCAGCTGTCAGTTCAGAGTCAGTGAGCTCCCACTAGCTCAGGTCAGCTGTCTCTGGGTTTCCTCATCATGATCTTGACCCTTTGCTCATATAATCTCTCCTCCCTCTCTTCAGCTGGACTTGGAGCTCAACCAGTGACTAGGTGTGGAAATCTGCATCTGCTTCCATCATTTGCTGGATGGAGGTACTAAAATGACGATTAGAATGGTCATCAATTTGATTATAGAGAAGGTCAGTTTAGGCACCCTCTCCACTTTTCCTTGGAGTCTTAGCTGGGGTCATCTTTGTGAGTTTTGGGTATTTCCATAGCACCTGGTTTCTCCTTAACCACACAGTGACTTCCTTTATTATAAGGTATCTATTTCATTGTTCTCCCTTTCTGTTCCTCTCCCAACTCAAACAACTCATTCCCTCATGTTCTCTTCCCACCTTCCCTTACTTCCTCCCCACTATGGTCCCAATTCACTCGGGAGATCTTATCTATTTCCTCCCCAGAGGGACCCATAGATGTCTCAGGTTCCTCCTTGTTACCTAGCTGCTTAGGGGTTGTGGATTATAGCCTGGTTTTCCTTTGCTCTATGTCTGAAATCCACTTATGAATGAGTACATTATTGTTTGTCTTACTGTTTGTTACCCTACTCAAGATGATATTTTTTTCCTAGTTCCATCTATTTGCCTTCAAATTTCAGGATGTCTTTTTTTTTTTTTTTTATGTGCTGAGTAGTACTCCACATTTTTAAAATTCATTCTTCAGCTGAGGGACATCTAGGTTGCTTTCAGGTTCTAGCTATTACAAATAATGCTGCTATGAACATAGTTGAGCAAATGCCCTTGTGGTAAAAAAATGTGCATACTTTGGCTATGTGCCCAAACTAGGTAGATTGATCCTCAGTTTTCTGAGAAACTGTCCTGCTGATTTTCAATGTGGCTGTACAAGTTTACATTACCACCAGTAAAGAAAGAGTGTTCCCCCTATTCCACATTCCCTCCAGCATAGGCTGTCATTTGTGTTTTTTATCTTAGCCATTCTGACAGGTGTAAGATAGTATCTCAGGGTTGTTTGATTTGTATTCCTTTGATGGCTAAGGATATTGTGCAATTCTTTTAGTGTCTTTCGGACATTTGAGATTCTTCTGTTGAGAATTCTCTATTTAGCTCTGTACCTCATTTTTAATTGCATTGTTTGGGTTTTTTGATCTCTAGTTTAATGAGTTCTTTATACATTTTAGAGATCAGCCCTTGGTCAGATGCAGGGATGGTGAAGATTTTTTTCCTATTCTGTAGGCTGTCATTTTGTCTTATTGACTGTGTCTTTTACCCTACAGAAGCTTTTCAGTTTCAGGAGGTTCCATTTATTATTTTTTTCTCTCAGTGTCTGTGCTACTGGTATTATATTTAGAAAGCAATCTCTTGTGCCACTGCATTCAAGGATATTTCCCATTTCCTTTCTATCAGATTCAGTGTAACTAGGTTTATGTTGAGGTCTTCGATTTACTTGGACTTGTGTTTTGTGCAGACTGATAAATATGGATCTATTTACAAAATTCTTCTACATGCTGACAGCCAGTTATGCCAGCACCACTTGTTGAAGATGTTATCTTTTTTTCTATTGTATATTTTTGGCTTCTTTCTCAAAAATCAGGTGTTCATAGGTGTGTGAATTAATGTCAGGGTCTTCAATTTGATTCCATTGATCCACATGTCTCTTTTTATGCCGATGCCAAACTGTTTTTATTACTGTAGCTCTATAGTAGAGCTTGAAGTCAGGAATGATGATACCTCCAGAAATTCTTTTATTAAATAGGATTGTTTTGTCAATTCTAGGTTTTTAGTTTTTACATATGAAGTTGAGTATTGTTCTTTTGAGGTCTGTGAAGAATTGTGTTGGGATTTTGATGGGCATTGCATTAAATTTGTAGATTGCTTTTGGTATGATTGCCATTTTTACTATGTTGGTCCTACCTATCCAAGAGCATGGAGATCTTTCCATTTTCTGATATCTTTTTCAAATTCTTTCTTCAGTGACTTAAATTTCTTGCCATGCAGGTCTTTCACTGATGCTATTTGCAACTATTGTAAAGGGTGATGTTTCCCTGATTTCTTTTTTTAATGGCCAAGACTTTTGCAGCATCTGAGTGGAACCATTGCATGTATGGCTGATATCATGGCTAGAAGTTCAAATCACTTATTGGGTTCCAAACACCCTGTAAGGTGCAGCTTACTGGTGTTTGGAAGGTTGTAGTATTAGATTTATGGCCCGGACTAGCCCCAAGATCTAGACCAGCAGTCCCAAAGTAATACACAGAAGCTTGTATTAATTTTATGCTGATTGACCTAGGGTCCAGGCATATAACTTGCTAATTCCTTCATCTTAACTCAACCCATGATTCTTATCTTGTTCAACCATGTGGCTTGCTACCTTTTCTCAGCAGCATTTCAACTTCTTTCCTCTGCATCTCCTGGCATCTCTGTGGCATGTCTGCTCTGCTCTTTCTGTTCCCCGACTTTTCTTAGTCTGGTAGTCCCACCCATACTTCCTGTCTGCCTTCAGCCAATCAGTGTTTTTTATTAAGCTAGTAGGTGAGACAGTTATTTACAGTGTAGCATAATTCCACTACAGGAAGTGACAGGTATGTTTATTGCCTTTGGATATTTTGTTGTCTGTAAGAGGCAAGGAGTTAGAATGTGATCTTCTCTCTTCTCAGTCATGAATACGCTATGCTACCCATTCTGGCAGACCTGGAGTGTTCTTGTTACTCTTGCAGACTATGGGTAAAGGAGATGTCTTCTTGGAACTCTAAATTCTAACTTGGAAAAGTTTTCAAATGAAAACACTGTTCCTATGGCAACCAATAGCTATAAATGTGCTATCAGGAGGGGGGTGTCATAGTGTCAGCTGAATCAAATGAATCTTGAAATGGTCCAAATGGAAGACAAATTTTACAGATCTCTGCTATAGAGGACTTAATCTGTAGATCCTATCTGAATCCCAAGAACAGATTGATAGTAGAAGCAGGGATGGCATCATCTTCGTAAAGCAAAGCAACAGTTTCATTATAAAAGAGACAGAGGCAAAAAGCAGAGGTTTCAGGCATCTTTTGGCTTTGAGGTCCATGTTGCTCATCTGCAACCGGGAGCCTGTAACTCAGACATTGCATATAGAGATGGCAGCATTCGTGGTTCTTCAGTGAGTAGTAAAAAGAGTAGGGAAAATTAATAAGGGTTGATTTTTTTCTCTTTTTATATTCTTTTTTTTTTTTTTTTTTTTTTTTTTTTTTTTTTTTTTTTTTTTT
>PVIH01011522.1:0-68706 GCA_004025045.1 Sigmodon hispidus
AAAAAAAAAAAAAAAAAAAAAAAAAAAAAAAAAAAAAAAAAAAAAAAAAAAAAAAAAAAAGAAAATGTGTTTTCTTGCTCTAGAGCTTTCTTACTACTTCCCATAATAATTCTAGCAATGTTTCCAAGGCATTATTTCTATTTACTATTGTTTTAGGAGGGTGTGTAGTATAATGGTCTCATAATTTTTATTTGCAGATGGGCGGTGGTGACCTTTGATCCCAGCATCCGGGAGGCTGTGTGAGAGAAGCTTGGTCTACAGAGTGAGTTCCAGGACAGCTTTCAAAGCTACACAGAGAAAGCCTGTCTCAAAAAAAAAAAAAAAAAAAATATTCACAAAAGAGAAGTACTTTAGAATTCTTTGGTCACTCCAATCAAATGATTGTCTACCATGAATAAGTTTCACAATTCTTTTTCTTCAGTGTGGTGTTCATCATACAAGGTCCTTGGGGCTGGAGAGATGGCTCCATGGTTAAGAGAACTGACTGCTTTTCTAGAGTACACAGGTTCAAATCCCAACACTCACATGGTGACCACTGCCATCTCTTAACTCCAGTCTGAGGGATTCTGATGCCCTCTTCTGGTCTCTATAGGCACTGACCACACATAATACAAAGGCATACCTTTGTGCAAAACATCCACACACACATTTTAAAATATAAAAAGAGGGCATTTTATTTAGGGGTACAGTTCTACAGGTTTCAGTTGACTCTGTTGCATTTGAGGCTCTGTGGTGAGCTGAAGCATCATCATCAGAGCATGTGGCTAAGGAAACGGACCCTTTATGGCAACTGGGAAACAAGGAACAGAAAGAGACCAGGGTTAGGTTTCAAACTCTGGACAGATGCTGAGGTGCCTATTTATCATCCCAAAGTTGGACCGGGCCACGCGGTTCTTCCACCATTCTCCTGGATACAGATGCCGCACCCTACCCTCTACCCTGAACTCTTTAGCCCAGAGTCTGGGCTGCGCTTCCCCCAGAGGCTCTTTCCTATAAAATCCGGACATTTTGGCTGCTCTTCCTTTTGGAATTTTGGTCTCCTGGTTGCTGCAGCTGGTCCCTCCCCCTTCCTCTTTTTACATGGCCGGGCACAGCCTGGTAATGTCCACTCAGTGGACTCTTCCCAGATGTCCCTGCCTCCGACTATGCTCTTCTATGTACCTACAATAAACTTCCCCCTCCACCATCCCTAGGAGCAGTTTTGTTCTTTCTTTTTATTTTTATTTTATTTTTTTCATTCAACCAATGCTCCATAATTCTCTTTGTGGGTGTGCTCTCAATAACCTCTGAAACATTGTCTACCCTTCTAGAAGCCATGCAGAGGACCAGACTATTAACACAGAGGATTTGAGAAACATTCTAGATAAACAGTATTGCACTATTGCAGGCACAGATCTCATTGTTTGAGCTCTTTATATTAGTCTAGGGTGTCCATCATAGTCTTTTAGGACTTGGAATGCATTGCTCTCCAGTCTCTGGCTTTCAAAGTTCCATAGAAATCAGCCATTATTCTGGTGGGTTTTTCTTTATATGTGACTTGTGTTTTTTCTCTTGAAGCTTTTAATTCACTTTCTTTATTATCTATGCTAGTGTTTTAACTAGATATTTTTCTAGTCTTATATAATTGGAGTTCTGTGTGCTTCTTGTATCTGTATGTGTGTCTTTCCTCAGTTTGGGGAAGTTTTCTCCTACTTGTTGAAGATCTAGTCCATACCACTGACTTGAAATTCTTTTCCTTTATCTATATCTATCATTCAGAGGTTTGTTTTTTTGTTTCATGGTGTTCCACATTTCCAGCATGTTCCTCTTTTGTGTTAATTTTTCCCCATATTGCTTGCTTATTTGGTCTAAGTCTTGTACTTTATCTTATGTCCTGAATGCAAGTCTTCTGTAGATTCATTGTTCTTATAAGAATTTTCTTTGAGTTTTCTAGTTGAGTTATGAAGTTTTTCAATTCTATCTCTCTTTTTTCAACTTGAATCATCTTCAATAAAAGTATAGAATGATTTTCTAAGCCAATGTAGGTAGATACATTTTTAAAAGAACGTTAAAGAGAAGGTGATAAAAGAAATTCCCCACAACATAGTTACAATACTACAAACACAGACAAAAAAGTATTGAAAGCTTAAAGAAAGGGCTGGGGAAATGGCTCAGAGATTAAGAGCACTGACTGTTCTTCCAGAGGTCCTGAGTTCAATTCCCAGCAAACACATGGTGGCTCACAACCATCTATAAGGAGATCTGGTGCCCTCTTCTATATAATGTATACATAATAAATAAATAAATCTTAAGAAAAAAATCAAGAAAGGGCATAGTCACTCATAAAGGCAAACCCACCAGAATAAGCTGATTGTTCAATAGAAACTTTAAGTCAGGACCTAATATTTTAAAATATTATCCAAGGAAAACAAACAAACAAACAATCTTAAGATTACCAAAACAATTCTGTTTAATAATAGAACTTTGGGAGGCATCACCATCCCTGACTTCAAGCTCTACTATAGAGTTACAGTAATAAAAACAGCTTGATACTGGCATAAAAACAGACTTGGGGATCAATGGAATTGAATCAAAGACCCTGACATTAATCTACACTACTATGAACCCCTGATTTTTAACAAAGAATTTGACAAAACTGTACAATGGAAGAAAGAAAGCATCTTAAACAAATGGTGTTGGCATAACTGGATGTCAACATGTAGAGGAATGCAAATAGATCCATATCTATCACTCTGCATAAAACTCAAATACAAGTAAATTAAAGACCTCAATATAAACCCAGTTACACTGAACCTGATAGAAAAGAAAGTGGGAAATACCCTCCAATGCATTGGCACAGGTGACCACTTCCTAAATATAACACGAATAGCACAGGCAACAATTAACAAATGAGACCTCCTGAAATTGAGAAGCTCTTGTAAGGACACAGTCAATAAGACAAAACAACAGCCTACAGAATGGGAAAAAAAAAATCTTCACCAACCTCACATCTGACCAAGGGCTGATTTCTAAAATATATAAAGAACTCAAGAACATCAAAAAACCAAATAACCCAATTTAAAAACAGGATATAGAGCTAAACAGAGAATTCTCAACAGAAGCATCTCAAATGGCTGAAAGACAGAGAACTGCTCAACATCCTTAGTCATTAGAGAAATGCAAATCAAAACAACTGAGATACCATTTTACACCTGTAAAAATGGCTAAGATCAAAAATACAGATGATAGCCTATGCTGGAGGGGATGTGGAGTAAGGAGAACACTTCTCCATTGCTGATGGGAATGTAAACTTGTTCAGCCACTTTGGAAACCAATATGGTGGTTTCTTAGAAAACTGGGAATCAATCTCCCTAATCATCCAACAATACTACTCTTGTGCATATAGCCAAAGAATGCATATTCTTACCACAAGAACATTCACTCAACTATGCTTATAGCTGCATTATTCAGAATAGCCAGAATCTGGAAACAACCTAGATGCCCCTCAAATGAAGAATGGATTAAAAATAATGTGTAACAATGGAGTACTACTCAGCAGTAAGAAAAAAAAATTGCATCCTGAAATTTGCAGGCAAATAGATGGAACTAGAAAATATCATCCTAAGTGAGATAACCCAAGTCCAGAAAGATAAACATATAAATGTTAGTGCAGCAACAACCGGGTCAGACTGAGCCTGGCTAAGCCAGAGACTCAGGTGGCTGGTACCAGGGCTTTGGAAGAGGCCAGCAAGCAAAGATGAGAACCAAGCTCCTAGAGGAGTCTCAGCCATAGGAAAAGGTCAGAAGTGGGGTCATAAAAGCCACAAGGGCCTAGAGAAGCTGTGAGTGAGTGAGCAGCTTGGCGGAGGGCAGGAAAAAGGGGGACAGGAAGGGACATGATGACCCAGTTAGGCCAAATAAAACTGTAGGGTTGCAGCTCCAGGGGAGGGGGAATGGAGTCAGGTGAAAAGGGCCAGCCATAGTCAAGGACTAGGGGTTACCTCTGTTTCTAAGAATACTAGAGAGGTGCTAATTACTTCCTCGGACTCAGATATTTACACTGACTGAAGGGGGGTCTTATCCAATGTTAGTGATAAATGGGGTGCTGAGCGGTAAGTCTGCTGTAGGGGACTGGAGATGAGGGATAGGGCCCCAGTGTGGCTCAGACCATGATGGAAAGCACAGGCACCAGGACAGCCTATTTAAGTCATGACATCAAACATGTAGGTGATAGCGCAGCTCAGATGGAGAGAGATCTTGGCAGTTGGGAGCCCAGGAATCCTGAGTATTACAGCTCAGGTGGGAAAGTATTCAGGCAGTCGGGAGCCAAGGAATACCATAGGTCACAGTAAGTGTAGGTAGCAGCTTACAGCCTTGCTTCAGGGAAAGGCTTCCCCAATGTTAACAGTGCTTCTCTGGCAGGGGAAGGTTTCCCAGCAAAGCTGTTACTGTCCTGCTTTAGTTTCCCAGAGTGTAAGAACTCTGCTCTGCTAGAGGAACGCTTCTTCAGCCAAAGTGTTACAGCTTTGTTTCCCTCAGCTGGTCTCTGATGCTCCAGTGAAAGAAGGTCGTCATCCAAACCTCATTCAAAAGATTTGTGAGGGAAGGACGCCGGAGAGTAGATGTCTCCCCTGAAGTGGGAAAAGGCAGCAAGTGCAGGGTTTTATGTAGGGCTTCTTGGGGTGGATTTTTTTAGAGAGAAGATTTCCAGGGTGGGGATTGGTCAGGTTTTCAATCCCTGAGCTCTGATTGGCTAGATTTATGTGCTCAGGGATTGGTTAGTTCTCTGCTCTGGGATTGGTCCATTGTAGATGCCAGATTTGGTTCTGATTTCAGGGTCAAAATATGTTTCTTTCACTGGCTTTTTGGTTCTAATTTCAGGGCCAACGTGTATTTCTTTCACTGGCTCTGATTCTAGGGCCAAAATGTGTTTCTTTGGCAATGGTTTTAGAGTCAGGGTATATTTCTTTGGTTCTGAGTTCAGGAATAAAGTGTTTCTTTCACTGCTCAGGTTTAAGATCCAAAGATGGGCTTCTTTCACGGGCTCCACTTTCAGAGCCAGGTGGATTTTTTTTTTCACTAGCTCTGGTTCCAGGGCCAGGGCACGTTTCTTTCACTGGTTCTGGTTTCAGAGCCAGGGTGGGTTGCATTGTCTGGCCCTTTTACCCTACAAAATATGATGTGTACTCACTCATAAGTGAATTTTAGATGTAAAGCAAAAGACAACCAGGCAACAGTCCACAGCCCTGAGCAGCTAGATAACAAGAAGAAACTTAAGAGAGACATCCATGGACCCCCTGGGAAGGGAAAATAGAAAAGATCTCCTGAGTAAATTAGGATCATAGGAGGGAGGAGGTAAGTAGAGGTAGGAAGAGAACATGAAATAGATATCTTGATAGAAGGAGCCATTGTATAGTTAGAGAGAAACCTGGTGCTAGGAAGATATCCAAGAACTTACAAAGATGACCCTGGCTAAGACTCTAAGCAATAGCAGAGAGGTTGCCTACACTGACCTTCCCCTATAATCAAATTGATGACCACCTTCACTATCATTATAGAACCTTCATCCAGCAACTGCTGGAAGCAGATGCAGAGATCCACAGCTAAGCACTGGACTGAGCTCCCAGTCCAGCTGGAGAGAAGGAGGAGAGACTATATGAGCAAATAGGGGCCAATGTCATGATAAGGAGCCCCATAGAGACAGCTGACACAGCTGTTGGGAGCTCACTGACTCTGAAGTGACAGCTGGGGACCCTGCCCAGGACTGAAATAAGCTCCTTAAATGTGGATGACAGTCGAATGGCGTGGCAGTGTGTGGGGCCTCTGGCAGAGGGACCAGAATTTATTCCTAGCACATGAACTGGCTTCTTGGAGTCCACTCCTACAGAGGAATACTTTACTCAGTATTGATACTGGGGGGAGAGGCTTGATCCTTCCTCAACTGGATATAGCAGAGTGCATCAACTCACCTTGGGAATCCTTACCTTCTCTGCTGATTGAGTGGGGATAGGGTAGGGGAAAGCTGGGGCAGGACTGGGAAGAGGGGAGCCGGGGAGAACAGTGGTGGCTATGTTAAAATAAATAAATAAAAACTCAACTTAAAAATATTATCCAACAATATGAAACACTCAGCTATGAATGCCATGAAATGAATGAAAGAACTATACATTGTAACTATAAAGTACTACTGACAGAAATTGCAGATATACATACGAGACATGCTTATGTTCAGACTCAAAAATGGTTTTGTTCTGTATATGAGTGTGCTGGCCTGTATGTGTGTTGGAGGCTGATATTGGTTGTCTCCTTTTTATTTATTGAGTCAGGGTCTCTCACTTGAACCTGGAGCTTGCTGATATAACCAATAGTCTATCTGGCCAGTTAGCTCCAGGAACCCCCATTCTGCCCTCTGAGTGTTAGAATTACATGGCTCATGCTGCCCCTGCCCCTCCCCAGCATGGTAGATCTGGATTCTGGTCCTCACTCTAGCTGCTTGTGTGCTAATCTATCTTCTCAAACCTAGACCCAGCACCCTTAAAATGTTAATTTTCCACCTTCCTGTGAACCTCAAAGTATTTATAGATTGATTGCAATCCCAAACAATACCCCAGCATCCTTTGTCCAGACAACAGGCAGCTGATTTCCAAATTTATGAAGAAATGCAAATTTATCTTGAAAAGGAGTGAGGTCAGATGTTTTTGTCCTTGCTTGTTTTAGTTACATGAAGTGCCAAAAAAGACAAAACCATGATGACAGATGAGTCTTGGTCTGGGGGTTGTGGGAAATAAATTTAGGTTGATGTGAGAAGTTTTTTGGGGGGAGGGGTGGTGGGTTATTCCATGTCTTCTTGTTTGTTAGTTTGTTTTTATTATTCCAAGACAGGGTCTGCCCATGAAATCCTGGCTGTCCTGGAACTCACTTTGTAGATCAACCTGGTCTTGAACTCACAGCTATCTGTCTGCTTCTGCCTCCTAAGTACTGAAGTTAAAGGCATGTTCCACCAGGTTTTTGGTTCCATATTTTGGTTTTGGTTGTAATTACATAATTATGTAGGTGCCAAATTTATCAAACTACATATTTAATATGATTGCATGTCATAGTATATACATTTTATCTTAGTAAAATGTAATGGAATGTCTAGTGACCTCAGAAAATCTAGCCCCCGATGGGGTGTGGCCAGGGACCAATAGAGATCCAGGATCACTGACTGACCTGTGCAACCTGTTTTGTTCCTGCATTCTCTGGGAGGAGGCTGAACGTCCAGCGCTGAAGTTCCGAATCTCCTAAAATCACATTGTATCTGTGAGTCCTTGCTCAACCCTCTAATAAATATTAATCTTTGTATAATATATTATATTTGAATAATTCTGGCCATAGTAAAACTTTTAGGGAAGAGACAGTTGTACCTTTGCTAGAAAGAATAATTTATTTCTGTTGAGTAAAGTACCTAATAGGTTTTGGGAAAGGAAAAGAGAGGAAAGGAATCTTTGTTTATTAATATGCAGACTAAAATTCTGTGAGATGCGCTAGGAAGAAGGTGCTGCAGTGTGTGATAGCAGAAGAGGCTGGGCACAGTGAGACGCACTGCAGTCCAGGCCCTGGGGGGGAGGGTGAGAGGTGTAGACAAGGGAAGCCAGACACAGTGAGATGGACCTGAAGTTGAGGCCCTGGGGGTGGGGCAGGAGGAACAGCAGTTTGAGGCTAGAACAAAACCAAAAGTATAGAATAGCCTCAACACAAAACAACAGAAAGACATCCAAGAGGAGTTGCTAGGCACACCTCTTCACATTTGGAAGAGCCCCAAGAGAGCATCCAAGTAAGCAGGAATAGGCTGCATTCAGGCCTGGGCTGGGCTGGAAGGGTTCCCAGGGGCTGAACACACAGGCCCAGATTGACATCCTTAAAAAAAAAAATCACCAAGCAAAGAAAATTTGGGAGGAAAGCCAGTGTCCTGACAAGCCAGGGGCACTGCCATTTAGAATTCTCCCTAGCTTAACAGCTGTGCCCGTGCCAATCACATCTCCTGGGAGGCACCTTACAGATTGTCTTGATGCCTGAGAGAACTCTGACACTCAGGGAAAAAAGGATGACCAGTTCTTCCTTCACAGGCTCCAAATAAAACAACCAGTGAGCTACAAACAGGACACATGAAGGAGGACTCAGAGGATTTGGTTTCTTCTAGTCACTTGACATAAGGCAGGTCCCAGGGGAAGATCTTGGCTCTCAGAGCCAAGATGAGCTGTTTATGGTGTCCAATCTCAGTTGATGCTGAGACCAGGCAAAAGTGAGGTGCGTCCAAGGCAAAACAAATGATAGGTAAAGAAATATTGTTTTCTCCTTTCCGAGAGGCAATTTGGCATAGGAGGCAATTTGAACCCTGAATAAAGCGCTTAGTTATTATGGGTTGGATCTTTCTCCTCTAATCGTTCTCTTTAATTACAGAAGATAATAACTACCTTGATGAGCTATTGTGAGGTTTAAGGAGCAGGCATGCAGGCGCCTAGCACAAAGCCTTGTACAGAGTGCCTAGGGAACAGTAAGTGTTATCTGAAACAGCATCTGAAATACCATGTGTTGGATGTTGAGTAGGAAACATTATATGTAAACAAGAAATAAATGAATGGCGAATGTTCCTGTGGATCTTCAAATAAGCTACTGTCATCTAAGTACTCACCCTGAGAAGGCTGAAAACCAGAAAGCTTGATGGAGACTCCCTGCCTTCACTGCGGAAGTAAAGTAAGATCTCTTTGATACTTTTTATTGCTTTATTATAGACATCAGGACTGTGTTGTTTAGTGCTCACTAAATAATGCTCACAGTTTGAGTGGTGAAACATCCTGGCCATCTGTGGCCTGAAGTTTCTGGCTGGGCCTAGCCCTGAGGTCTGGACTCATAGTCTCTCAGCTGCTTAGTCTCAAATAATCATACAAAGGCTTATAGTAATTACAAACTGTTTGGTCTATGGCTCAGGCTCATTACCAACTAGCTCTTATAACTTAATTCAACCCATTTCTATTACTCTATTGTATTGCCACATGTTCTGAGGCTTTACCTGTGTTCCATTACATCTTGCTTTCTTAGACAGCAGCCTGAAGCTTCTCCATGACTCTGCCTTTCTTATCCTTTATCTCTGCTTGGATTTCCTGCCAGCCTCTAAGATGCCTTGCCATAGGCCAAAAGTTTCTTTATTGACTAATGGCAATAAAGCATATTCACATAAAATCACAGAAGAAAACTTTCCTAACTTGAAGAAGGAAATGCCTATAAAGATACAAGAAGCTTACAGAACACCAAATAGATATGACCCCCCCAAAAAGTCAGTGCACTACATAATAATCAAGCCACAAAACATACAGAACAAAGAAAAAATTTTAAGAGCTGCAAAAGAGAAGGGCCAACCATCAGAATAACACCTGACTATTCAATGGAAACAATGAAAGCTAGAAGGGCTTGGTCAGAAGTTATACAGATACTAAAAGAGCATGGCTGGCAACCTAGAATACTTTACCTAGCAAAATTATCCATCAACATAGATGGAGTAAACAAGATATTTCATGACAAAGTCAGACTGAAACCATACCTATCTACCAATCAGGCTCTCCAGAAAGCATTAGAGGGAAAACTCCAACCTAAGGATCCCAGATACACCCATGGAACCACAAACATTCAATAATCCCAGAGAAGAATAGCTCAGAGAAAGGAAATACATATAAGCTACCACCAAAAATAGCAGGAAATATCAGTCAGTGATCACCAATATCCCTTAATATCAATGGACTCAACTCATCTATAAAAAGACATACACTAATAAGATGGATACAAAAACAGAAGCCATCCTTCTGCTGCATACAAAAAACATACCTCAACCACAAAGACAGACACAGGCTCAGAGTAAAGGGTTGGGGAAAGATTTTCCAATCAAATGGCCCTAAGAAACACGCTGGGGTTGCAATCCTAATATCTAACAAAGTAGACTTTAAGCTAAAAGCAATAAAAAGGGACCAAGAGGGTCACTACTTATTCATCACAGGAAAAAGTGATCAAGATGAGAATTCATTCCTGAATATTTATGCCCCTAATATAAGGACATCTATCTATATAAAAAGAAACACTGCTAAAGCTCAAATCCCACATCAGTTCCCACACCCTAATAGTGGGAGACTTCAATACCCCACTTTCACCCCTGGATAGGTCAACCAGACAGAGCCTCAACAGAGAAATAAGGAGTCTAAATGAGGTTATGATGCAAATGGATTTAATAGATATTTACAGAAGCATCCACCCAAATGCAAAGGAATATACATATTTCTCAGCTCCTCATGGAACTTTCTCTAAAATTGACTATATAATTGGTCATAAAGCAAATATGAATAGATACAAAAAATGAAAATAATTCCTTGTATTATATTGGACCACCGGGGCCTAAAGTTAGAGTTCAACAACATCAAAAATCAAAGAAAGCCTACCAACTCATGGAAACTAAACATCAGTCAGCTGAACCACCTCTGGGTCAAGGAAAAAACTAAGAAAGAAATCAAGGTCTTCCTAGAATTTAATGAAATGAAAATGAATCCAAACTTGTAGGACACAATGAAAGCAGTATGAAAAACCTAGAGAAATCCCACACTGGAGAACTAACAGCTCAGCTGAAAGCCTTAGAACAATTAGAAGCAAACTTACCTAGAATGAGTAGACGGCAGGAAGTAATCAAATTTAGAGCTGAAATCAATACAATTGAAACAAAAAGAACAATTCAAAGAATCAATGAATCTAAGAGTTGGTTCTTTGAGAAAGTCAACAAGATAGATAAGCCCTTAGCCAAACTAATCAAAAAACAGAGAGAGAGAGTGTTCAAATCAACAAAATCAGAAATGAAAAGGGGAACATAACAACAGACCCCCAGGAAATTCAGAGAATTATCAGATCATACTTTGAAAATCTATATTCCACGGGGCTGGAGAGATGGCTCAGCGGTTAAGAGCACTGTCTCCTCTTCCAGAGGACCCGGGTTCGATTCCCAGCACCCACATGGCAGCTAACAACTGTCTGTGTTTCCAGTTCCAGGTAAATAAATAAAGATTAAAAAAAAAAGAAAATCTATATTCCACAAAAATGAAAAACCTAGAAGAAATGGACAGCTTTCCATTTGGTAAATGGATAGGTACCATTTACCAAAATTAAATGAAGACAAGATTAATTACTTAATCAGACCTATAACCCTTAAGGAAATTGAAGCTGTTATTAAAAGCCTCCCCCCAAATAAAAGCCCAGGTCCAGATGGTTTCAGTACAGAATTCTACCAGATATTCAAAGAAGAATTACTACAATTACTCCTCAAACTATTTCATACAGTAGAAACTGAAGGAATATTGCCTAATTCCTTTTATGAGGCCACAAGTACCCTAACACCCAAGCCACCCAAAGAAACAACAAAGGAGAATTACATATCAATTACATATCCATCATGAATACTGATGCTAAAATTCTCAGCAAAATTTTGGCAAACCGTATACAACAATATATAAAAAATATTATACACCACGACCAAGTAGGCTTCATCCCAGAATGCAGGGATAGTTCAACATATGAAAAACCATAAATGTCATCTATCATATAAACAAACCTAAGGACAAAACCATAGGATCATATCCTTAGATGCTGAAAAAGCCTTTGACAAAATTCAACACTCCTTTAAGATAAAAGCTCTGGAGGGATCAGGAATACAGGGAAAATATCTCAATATAATAAAGGTGATTTACAAGAAGCCAACAGCCAGCTTCAAAGTTAATGGAGAAAAACTCAAAGCAATCCCACTAAAATCAGGAACTAGACAAGGATGTCCTCTCTCCCCTTATCTATTCAATATAGTTCTTGAAGCTTTAGCTAAAGCAATAAGAGAACAAAACGAGATTAAAGCGATACAAATTGGAAAAGAAGAAGTGAAACTATCTCTATTTGCAGATGATATGATTGTATACATAAATTACCCACAAAATTCTACCAAGGAACTTCTACGGTTGATAAACACCTTCAGCAATATAGCAGGATACCAGATTAACTCAAAGAAATCAGTAGCCCTTCTATACGCTAAAGATAAAAGGGCTGAAAAAGAAATAAGGGAAACATCACCCTTTATAATAGCTGCAAATAGTATTAAATACCTTGGAGTAACTATAACCAAAGAAGTAACAGATCTGTTTAACAAAAATTTTAAATCACTGAAGAAAGAAACTGAAGAGGATATCAGAAAATGGAAAGCTCTCCCATGTTCCTGGATAGGTAGGATCAAGATAGTAAAAATGGCAATTCTACCAAAAGCAATCTACAGATTCAATGCACTGCCCATCAAAATCCCAACACCGTTTTTTACAGACCTTGAAAGAACAATACTCAATTTCGTTTGGAATAACAGGAAAGCCAGGATTGCCAAAACAATTTTGCTCAACAAAAGAACCTCAGGAGGCATCACCATCACTGACTTCAAGTTATACTATAGAGGTACAGTAATAAAAACAGCCTGGTACTGACATAAAAACAGACTTGTGGATCAATGGAATAGAATTGAGGATCCAGGCATTAACCCAAAAACCTATGAACACCTGATCTTTGACAAAGAGGCCCAAAATATTCAATGGAAAATGGATAGTATCTGTAACAAATGGTGTTGCCATAGTTGGATGGTAGTGTGTAGAAAAATGCAAATAGATTCAAGCCTGTTACCCTGCACAAAACTCAAATCCAAGTGGATCAAAGACCTCAACATAAACCCAGCTACTCTGAACTTGATAGAAAAGAAAGTGAGAAATACACTTCTACGAATTGTCACAGGTGACCACTTCCTAAATATAACACCAGTGTCACAGACACTAAAATCAACAATCAATAAGTGGGATCTCCTGAAACTGAGAAGCTTCTGTAAAGCCAAGGACACTGTCAATAGGAAAAAACGACAGCCTACAGAATGGGAAAAGATTTTCACCAACCCTACAAGTGATAGAGGACTGGTTTCTAAAATATATAAAGAACTCAAGAATCTAGAGCCCCAAACCTTGAATAACCCAATCAAAAAATGGGATTCAGTACTAAAAAGGGAATTCTAAGCAGAAGAATTACAAATGGCTGAAAGGCACTTGAAAAAGTGCTCATCATCTTTAGCCATCAGAGAAATGCAAATCAAAACAACTGAGATACCATCTGACACCTGTCAGATTGGCTAAGATAAAAGACACAGATGACAGCCTATGCTGGAGAGGTTTTTGAGCAAGGGGAACACTCCTCCATTGTTGGTGGGAGTGTAAGCTATTCAGCCACTTTGGAATGCAGTATGGCGGTTTCTCAGAAAACTGGGAACCAATCTCCCCAAGGACCCAGCAATACCACTTCTGGGTGTATACCCTAAAGAGGCACATTCGCACTCCAAAGGCATTAGCTCAACTATGTTCATAGCAGCATTATTCCTAATAGCAAGAATCTGGAAACAACCTAGATGCCCCTCAACTGAAGAATGGATTAACAAACTGTGGTACATCTACACAATGGAGTACTACTACTCAGCAGTAAGAAAAAAAATGATATCCTAAAATTTGCAGGCAAATGGATGGATTTGGAGAATATCCTCCTGAGCGAGGTATCACAAACTCAAAAAGATAAGCAGGGGATGTACTCACTCATTAGTGGACTCTAAACAATCAAACAAACAAACAAAGGAGAAAAAAGCAAAGCATTTCCAAGCTGCAAACCACAACCACTGAAGAGCCTGGGATCTGAAACACCTTGGACTGACTCCTTGGATCCCATTCCCTCTAGAGGAACACCTGACTCAGTCTCGATGTTGGGGGAAGAAAACTGGATCTGCCAGGAGTAGAGGCTGAACTGAACAATATTGGGACCGTGGGACCTTGGGATCTCCTGCCCATGCTGTCGAGGAGATAGGGAGATGTAGAGAAGAGAGAGTGACCTGATGTGTTGGGAGGGGGAAGGGACCTTGAGTAAGGATATACACAGATAGGAAATGTGACTTCTTTATTCATAATAAAAAAGGAAAAGAAAGAAACCCTGCTTACCGTTATGAACTGCCTTACAGAGTCTCTTCTTAAATATAACAATCTTGATCTAAAGTCCAAGGCAAGAGATCTCTGTTTATATATATCTCCCAAATCCTCCTCAGACATTAGGAAAATGCTCCCTAAACTAGACGGTGGCCTTTAAGCCCCTCAAAAAGACCCCCTTAAAGCATCCCTTAATGTATTTAATAAAGGAAGTCTTTAATATTAACTAGACAGCAGGTACAAAAAGGATCAGGTCAAATACCAATTAATTCCAAACACATCCAGGACAGCTGAACAGAAAGCCACCAGACCCTTGCTTCAGGTATAGTCAGGAGGGACATTGGGTTAAGCCTTGCCCTGATCCATGAACTATTGGAACACTAACCAGCAAACACCATCAAGGGATATTGAGAACTGGAATGTTCTTAAACCTGTGGATGGAGGCTATCTGTCTAAATACTAACTCTGAGCCAGGATTCTCAAAGCCTAACTGGGCTGGTTAGTTTTTTTGTCAAGTTGATACATGGTAGAGTCTGGTGGAAGAAGGAACCTCAAATGAGAAAGTGTCGCCATCAGATTGGCCTGTTTGCAGACCTGTAAGATATTTTGACAAATGATAAATGATTGTGTGATACTGTGATTCTACAGTGAGCTGTGGGAGATCCCAGCTCACTGTGGGCTATACTACCTCTGGGTAAGTGGTGTTGGATTATATAAAAAACAGGCTGAGAAAAGCATGTGGAGCAAGCTCGTAAGCAACATCCATCCAAGATCGGTGACTCTTGCTCCTGTCTCCAGGTTCCTGCTTTGAGTTTCTGCTCTGGCTTCCTTACATGGTGGACTGTAAACTTTAAGCTGAAATAAACATTCTTCTTCTCAGTTTCTTTTGCTCATTTGTTGCAGAACTAGAAAGCAAACTAGGACACTTAACCTTTTGGGACAGGCCAGTGATAATGCTTCTGTCTGGATTCAAGTCTTCACAGACATTGTCATCACTAAGGATGAACCTAGGATAAACAACACAATTGCAGGTAGGTCAATATCTTTCCTTTTAGACTCATTCACCCTTAGCTGAACACTCAGGACCAATGGCTTCATCTTTTGTCTTTTTTTTTATGGAGATAAATAGCCTTACCTTCCAACCTCTTAAAATCTAGTCCTCGGGGGTTGGAGAGATGGCTCAGCAGTTAAGAGCACCGACTGCTCTTCCGGAGGACCAGGATTCGATTCCCAGCACCCACATGGCAGCTAACAACTGTCTGTAGTTCCAGTTCCAGGCAAAACACCAAGGCAAATAAATAAATAAATAAATAAATAAATAAATAAATAAATAAAGTTAAAAAAACAAAAAACAAAAAACAACCTAGTCCTCCTGTGTCTAAAGGCACATGAATCTTTACTCATTGTCCTGTTTCTACTTTGGGGATGAGACATTGTATTCTCCACACTGTTCTCAAGGTTCACTGACACATACAAGGATTCTTCTCACCCTACGGTCCCCTTTCCAGTCTCAGCTTCTCTCACAGCCCCAGCCAATCCAATAGTTTGGGACACTGAGCATTTCTCCAGGGCTTTACCTCATTCTCCTATAAAAACTTCTCTAAAGATCTCTGTCCAGGTTAGGGTTTCTGTTGCTGCGATGAAACAACATGGCCAATAGAAGCCAAGGCCTCATTTGAAGAAGAAAGGGTTGATTTGGCTTACACGTTCACATCACTGTTCATCATCAAAGGAAGTCAGGACAGGAACTCAAGCAGAGCAGGAGCCTGGAGCTGATGTGGTGGCCATGGAGGGATGCTGCTTACTGGCTTGTTTCCTCATGACTTTCTCAGTTTGCTTTTTTTATAGCACTGAGGACCACTGGCTCAGGGATGGCACCTTTTACCATGGGCTGGGTCCTCCCCTAAAATCACTAATTAAGAAAACGCCCAACAGTCTTGCCTACAGCTTGAGACATTTTCTTGTTTGTTTGTTGAGACAGGGTTTATCTGCGTAGCTCAGGCTGTCCTGGAACTCACTCTGTATACTAGGCTATCTCAAACCCAGAGATTCCCCTGCCTCTGCCTCCTGAATTCTGGTATTGAAGGCATGTGCCACCACTTCCTGGCAACAGGAATTTTCTCTCCTTTGACTTTAGCTTGTATAAAATTGATATAAAACTATCCAGCAAAACCGTCAACTTTCCCAACCGGGTACAATATTCCTTTCTCTGTCAGAGCATTACAGAGCCTCCCACTGACCAGAGACACACTTCTCAATCCCAGCCTCTTTCCATTCTGCTTGTCAACCATGCTCCCTCACTCCATTAGCTTGTGTGCAGGAAGAGTCCAGAAACTTGCTCAGACAACATACTCTCAGAAAGCAGTGAAGAATATGAAATTTTTCCTCAGAAGACACACCAACCAAACCAGTGATGACTGATCAAATGTTCTGAAGTAGTTCCTTTTCTGGGTCACAGTTTTTCTAGAAATATTTCTAAAAATAAAACCCATTTGTTGTTCTTTGTGTGCTTTGGCACATGGGTGGACGCCAGAGGACAACTTTCTGGAGCTGGTACTTCTTATTCTTTGTGGGCTTCAGGGATTGAACCCAGGTCTTCAGGCTTGTGCAGCAAGCATTTTATCCCTGAGCCATTTCACTGGCCTGGAGTACATCTTACACTGGACTGGAGTATGACAGCTTTCTGACTTCCATAATTTTACATAGCAGAGCTTACCTTAGTTGAGCATGCCTCTGCCTTTGGATGCCACGAGGACTTTAAAAATCTACCCTTTGAGGTTGGAGAGATGGCTCACTGGCTGCTCTTCTCAAGGTCTCAAGTTCAATTTCTAGCAACCACATGGTGGCTCACCAACATCTATAATGGGATCTGGTGCCCTCTTCTTGAAGGTATACATGCCAGCAGAATTCTGTACACACAAAAAACCTATCCTTTGACTAGTCTATTCTCTGTCATGTTGCAGGTCTGCTGCTTACAACATACTGTCCTTTTATTTTAGCCATATGCTTTTGCTGTATATGTGTCTTCAGTGGTTTTTTGTTCTTTTTCTTTTTTTTTTTTTTTTAGCTTTGATTCTTCCCTTGTCTTCTTGAGATGGGTCTTACTAAATAGCCCGGGCTTCCTTTGACCTCTTTATTGTTCTGCTTTAATTTCTCAAGTTATTTGGATGACAAATGTGTTTCTCTTCTGTTGCTGTAATAGAACACTCCAAGAAATCAACTTGAGAAATAAAGGGGGGTTATTTTGGCTTATAGTCCTAGAAGAATATAGTCTTTCATGGTGGGAATCATGGCTGTAAGAGTGTGGGATGGTCAGGAAGCAGAGGAAGAACAGGACGTAGAGTCAAGTTATCAAATCTCACACCCCATCCTCCTGTGATTTCTTTCTCCAGCAAGACTTCATGTTCTGATGGTTCCATAACCTTCAGAACAGCGCCACCAGCTGGAGACCAAGTGTTCAAACACATAAGCCTATGGGGGATCTTTTATGTTTAAACCACAATAGGTACGTGCAGTAGCCTTCAGCTTCCAATGCTTCTTTTCTTTCTTACTTTTTTTCAGACAATGGCAGTTATCCTTGGCTACCATCATACTTGTTATACCACTTTGCGACCTAAAAAGAAAAGCCATTTCCTATGTCAGTGTATTCATAGGATTTCTCACTTATGGACATAGGCAAATCAGTTATTTGTAGCTTGGGTACAAGTTAGTCTCTATAGAGCTTGTGCATTGTTAATGCCTTGGCCCCAGTTCAGACCAACTGACTCATCCGTGGCTCTGAAAGGGAGCCAGGCACCAGTAGTCTGCAAGAGCTTCCCAGATGATTCTTTATATGGCCAGGGTGGCAACATGGTGACTTACATCCTATCAGCATCTTGTCTTTATTTGGCTCGGGCTTGAGCTTTTCTTAGTGAAAAGGGAGGGATGTATCAGGTGGCTGCTCTCACCAGTGAAGTTTCAGGAGCTTCAGGAGCTTGTTTGTTGCATGTCTAGAGGCATGTAGCATTCACACGGGGCATAGCGTTTTCATCTCCTTTAACCATTTAGAGAGCTAGCCATTACTTTCCCCACAAATGTGTTTTTCACCACTTTTGTATTCCTGCTTCTTCCAAGTCCCTGACCATCCAATACGCCAGCAGCTACAGCCCATGAATAAGCATGTAACTGTGGTGATATATTGTATCTTTAATAAAACCAGTCTGGAATATCAGAGGTCAGATCCACCCACAGTCAATCCAGGAGGGTTAGAGAGAGGTGATTCACACCTTTAATCCCAGCATAGAGAAAGCCTGGAGTGGTGACCTACACCTTTAATCCTGTAACTCCAGAGATGGAGATCTTTCTGTGTTTCTGTGAGTTCAAGGCCTAACTACCAAATAGTAGTAGTCCATGCCTTTAATCTTAATTCTAGAATTCAGAGTTGAACCTAAAGTGAAACAACTGGGTGAAGAAGGTATTTAAGGCAGATGAGGAGCGAGTCTGAGGAAGCTGGGAGATGGCTTTTACCTTGAGAAGGTGGCTGGGTGAGATTTGACTGTGGTCTGTTTCCTCTCTTTCTGATATTCCAGCTTTTCCCTGGTATCTGGCTCTGAGTTTTCTTTTTAAAGATTTATTTATTTATTATGTATACAGTGTTCTGCCTACTGGCCAGGAGAGGGCGCTAGATCTCATCACAGATGGTTGTGAGCCACCATGTGGTTGCTGGGAATTGAACTCAGGATCTCTGGAAGAGCAGCCAGTGCTGTTAACCTCTGAGCCATCTGTCCAGCCCTGGCTCTGAGTTTTCATTTAATAACAACTAGAATTCGTGCTACGTGTAACCATAATCTGCCCATTTGTTTTCTCTTTTCAAGCAGCATGTATGGGTATATGAACTGAGTCTGAGAAGAGAGATGGGATCACATAATGAATTCCACTGGGGGGAATTTCTAGAAGCTCTACAAGGAAGCTAAGAGCAGGAGCTATGGGGGCTGCAGATGGAGTGAGAGCATGTAGTGGAACTTCGGGGGGGGGGGGGAGGGGGGGGATCTGCAGATCCTAGAGGAAGGCAGGGAAGGCTAGGAGAGAGCGGAGGAAAGTGAACCAGGAAGTGTGAGGCGGTCAGAGGCAGAGAAAACTGCCCATGCCATGGGCCCCGCAAGGGCATAGCAGGCTGCTGGAGCTAAAGAGACACCCGGCAAAGACAGAGCGGGTGCTTAAGGGACAAGGGACAATGTTGTAGGAGCTGTAAGGGTGCAGAGAAGCTGCAGGATTTTCAGGATGGAGCGAGACCGGAGAACAAGGTTGCAGAAGTTAAGGAAGCTGTGGGAGTGAGCGGGCAGCTCCTGGGGGCGGGGCGGGGGGCAAGGAAACTCATTACGTAAAAGGGAGATGTGCATGAGGGTGTAGCCAGCCAGAGGTGTAGCAGGCTGTGGAAGCCAGGGAAACATGGTATCCATGTGGAGGGCATGGCAGGCTGGAGCCCAGAGAGATAAAAGACAATGGTGAGAAAGTACAGGGGAGAAGTGACAGCTGAAGAACTGGACTCTAGAATTTGTGATTAAATTTTGTAGGTGGCAGAAGTCAGCAGAAACACATGATCTGTTCATACCTTAAAAGATGTCACACGGAAGCAGAGAGATGTAAAACCAGAGAGGGGTGTGTGCCGGGTGTGTGTACCCTGTACCCTACGGCTGGCCAATTCCTTTGCTTCCCCAACCCCCCTCGCCTGCTAGTTCTGGATCTACAGGATCCATCTATGGTAACTTAAAGACAGGACATTTACACAGTGTATCGGGCAGACCAGATAAACAAAAACAGGGTTTGGAAGGGTTTGGAGCTGAGAAGAGAGAAGTATGGAATGGGGAACCGCTTCTCACCTCTACCCCTATCATTTGCAGTACTTGTAAAGGTATCAGATAATATTGAGACCTAGACTGTTGGTAGTTGGCCACAGTTGGAATGATTATCTAAGGGATATTGAGGCCAGATTTGATTGGGAAAATAAATAGACTTGGGGCCCTTCAGGTGGAGAAACTGGAGGTTTTCTAAAAGGCACCCCAAAGGGGAGCCATAAGGTATGGATGATGCTATTCCCATGGGTGAGGAAGAGAGGAAGGTCCTAAGCCTGTAATCTGTGGCATCCTCAGGACTCAGGAAGGACTGAACGAAGAAGATGCAAGCCGTTCAGAGGGTCATAACCATACTCAGTGCGGGTCAGAGCCCAATGAGACTCAATGCTTAGTGTTAGCGCTTTTGAGTAAAGGTGAAACTAAGCTCAAAATTGAAGCCTCACCCAAGGGAAAGGGATGTGCACCTCTACCACCAAGAGTCCAGAGACTCAGGGAAGTGACCGAGAAGAAGAAGAATTGTACTTGTGTCGAGGGACTCCAAAGACCACCAGGGAGCTGGACTTGATGGAAACACATAAGGGTTTATTGTTATGGACAGGTTCAAACAAACCTGGGTTGAAACCCTTTGTTCCAACGCAGCAGAGGGTTACTGGCCCTCGAGCCCAGAGGTGAGGGTTTTAGCCCACGTAAGTGGGGTGCTGCACGTCTTGGCATTTGAGGATTGGCAAAGGAGTGTGGAGTAATGTAGCTTAGCTGAACTTTCTGGTATGGACCCAAGCCCGGAATCTGCTGGCTGAACTTTCACTGTGGACCTTACTTTTCCAATCTATTGGTGTCAGGCACATTCCCAGATCTGGGCCCCACCCTCAGGCACCAAACACTCCTTTCCGAAAACAAAGCTTTGTAAGGATAAATCCATGCCTTCACAGAATCACTTACCCGTTGCCAAGATGGATGGAGGCCCAAGTGATTGATTGATGGGCTAGAAAATGGGTCTGTTGCAGGTGAAGTGGATGGATAGGGTCCAGGTGTGGCTCAGACCCCAAGGCAAAACACAGGTCCCAGGAGGGCCTATCACAGTACCAATGTAAGGGTTTTGAAGTGAAAGGGATTCTGGAGGTTGGAGGTCAAGGAATGTCGAAAAGATCGCATCATTAACCAGACATTAAACAAGAGATTTGGGGGCAGGTGTTGCAGAATACTTGTTTAACTTTGCAAAGATGTCTTGCTGTTTTACCTTGCTTGCCTAAGGTTTTACCTTGCTTGCCTAAGGTATATGTGACTGGTCTAATAAAAAGCTGAATGGCCAATAGCAAGGGAGGAGGTGTAGGATGAACTTCCGGGCAGGAAGAGTAAGGAGGAGGAGAAATTTGGTGGGGAGGAGGGTGTGGAATGGGATGGGACAGGATGACGGGACACAACAACAACATAAAACCAGATGGCAGGGAAATGACAGGCCGGTCATCCAGAAATGGAGGAATCAGGAAACCAGAACATTCAGAATGAAAGAAAAGCAAAAAGTTTCAAGGCAAAATGTAGATGAATAGAAGCAGGTGAAATCAGGTTAAAAGAGCTGGTGTAGTGGGGCAAGCCTAAGCTAAGGCCGAGCACTCATAAGTAATAATAAGCCTTTATTTGGGAGGCCAAAGAAAATTCCAACTACAGGGGATGGCAAAAGGCTGCCTCTGAATGGGGATGAGATGAGAGAGAGAGAGAGAGAGAGAGAGAGAGAGAGAGCCATGAGGGTGCAGACTTTACGGAGCATGTGCAGAGGGAAATGTGACAGTGGTGACACACTGGCCTTGGTTATGATGGCTGAAGGCGGGGTGGGGGACCGGGACACCTAACCCTGGAATGTGGGTGATTCTAACACTGAGAAGGGAGGAAGATCCACTAATGAGAATAGACATTAATGACTTTTGACTGATGTTGCATTTCAATAACGTTGAGAAAGAAAAGTGACTGTGTGAAGTACTTTCCCATTGCTGTGGTAAAGGCAGCTTTGGGAGGAAAGGTTTAATTTTAGCTTATGGTTCCAGAGGGACAGTGCCAATCACGGCTGGGACGGCAAGGAGGCAAGATCGGAAGCCAGCTGGTCACAGGTTTTTTTTTTTTGAAGCAGAGAGAGTATGACATGGCTATAAACTCTCAAAACCTGGCCTCAATGTAGTGTAGTTTCTCCACCTAGGCACTGTCTCCAAAATGTTACATACCCTCCCTAAATAGTGGCACCCACAGAAAACCGAGAGTTCAATTACAACAGTCTATGGAGACATTCAAACTACCACAGTATCGCTGTTTGTTTGCTTATTTTTTTTGAGACAGGTTTTTTCTATGTAGCCCTAGCTGGCTTGAAACTCACAAAGACCCACCTGCCTCCACCTCTTCGATGCTAGAATCAAAGTCATGTACTACCATGCCTGGCTTGACAGAATTATTTTAAATTATATATTTATCGATTTTGTCTAAAGATTAGTTGAACCAGTTTCTAAAATGGCTGCAAAAAAGAAACTACAGTAACAACAACAAAAACATAAAAAGGGTCAGGGAACCTTAAAGGCTGGCTGTGAAGACTAGCCATGGAAATGCAGCAGAGTCTGTGCTAATCCCAAAGATGGAGGAGAAAGACCACCGACTCAAAGCATCATGGCCAAATTAATTAAAACAAGCTTTTTTTATTCATGCACATGGACTACCTTCTCATCAGGTGGGGTTTGAGAGGTCAGCCTTGAATGTGAGTCAGTGAAAAAATGAAATAAAAAGGAAAGAACATGACTGCTTCTAGATATGGTGGAAGAGAAAGTTTATTGTAGAGAATATGGGAGCACATAGTTGAGGCAGGAACATCTGGAAGAGTCCAGAATGAACATGACCAGGCTGAGCTGGACCATGTGGGAGAGGGAGAGGAGAAGGGGGAGAGGGGACCATGTGCAGCAGCCAGGAGGCCGCAGGTACCCAAAATGTCCGGATTTTATATGGATGAGCCTGTGAGCAGGGGCAGTCTAGGAGGACTGGAGAGTTCAGGGTAGAGGGTAGAGGTATGCCAGCCATACCCTATAACAGGCAGGGACTGAGGGATGCTGGGAGAACACGGATGTTGCAGGAATCCTAATTGGTCTTATAATAAAAAACCCAGAGCCAGATATTGGGGTACAGCTGAAGGGGAGGGGCTGGAAGTGCAGAGGTGAACTCCTGTCTCCTCCTGCCTTATATTCCTTTCTCTGCCCAGCCATATCTCTTCCTGTCTCAACCTTCCTGGTGCTGGAATTAAAGGCATGTGTGCTTCCCAAGCACTGGGAGCAGAGGCATGGGATCTCACATGCTGAGATTAAAGGTGTGTGCCACCACTGCCTGGCTCTGTTTCTCTTTTGGACTGGATTAATCTTGTGTCGTCCAGGCTGACTTTGAACTCAGAGCGATCCAAGTGGATCTCTGACTCCCAGTGTTAAGATGAAAGGCGTGTGCCACCACTGCCTGACCTCTGTGGCTAACTCTGCGGCTGGCTCTGTCCTCTGAACTTCAGGCAATATTTATTTGATACACAACATACCACACCTGGCAGCCAGGTCCACTTTGGTGTGTTAACAGGCACCTCAGCCCTTTTCTGGGCTTTGAAACGTAACAGGTAACAGGCAGGGCATAGCCAATCACCAAAGAGGCAGAAGTTTAGTTACAAATAGGAATGAATCCATTTTGTCTTTACAATCAGATGGAGGTGGCTGGTTCTGCACATGTAGCCAGTACCCAGGCAATGTGAAGCTATTGCGAGCTGGACAACTAGATCTACCACAACATTTCTCTGAACAGAAATTGAAGAAATGGCTTTGAAGGGGCCTGTGAAGAAGATTCAGTGGCAGGTAAAGGTGACTGCCACTAAATCCGGCAACTTGAGTTTGAGCCCCCTGGGCCCACATGGTGGAAGGAGAGAAGAACCAAACCTGTGGGATGTCTTCTGATCTCCACATGATAGCTGACACATGCACTCACACATCCACAAACTAACTAGCTGACTGACTGACTAACAACTAACTGCTTTAAAATACCTTATGAAAATGGCTTTGAAGATATTCTGGACATCGGACTGTATTATTTGTTAAGGGCAGAGGAAAGGAACTCAGGGCCTAGAGACAAGAGACTTTCCAAGAGAAAAGGACAGGAAGGCACCCTGTGTCAATTCCTAGCATTGCAGAATCCACGTCATTAACCAGTCTTGGACTCTGCCCCAGGGTACTCGACATTATCACAGCTAAATCCTGCCCCCGCTATCGAAACCAATTGCACAATCAGGAACCTCGAGCAAGGCGAATCTAAGAGCTTAGTTGTTTGAGATGGCCCCTCACAGTGCTGCCCACTCTGATCTTGAAGGCCTGGTTCACGGGATCCTCCTCCACAGCCTGATTGCCATGCTGTAGGTGTCACTCACCCAGCTCACAGCCTATTTTAAGATGCCAATCAGAAAGAATTTGACTGCTTCTTCTGGGAACCCTTTGCTATTTGTGGCAAACCTCCGCTTTTGTGTGGATGTCCTTACCATTATCATGAAATCCTCGGATTTCCTGTCAGGGGGATGTGGGTCAGATAGGGCGCTTGTTTAGCATACACAAAGCTCTGGGTTCAATTTCTGGCACATAATTCCAGAATTTGGAAGGTAGAGGCAGAAAAATGCAGAAGTTTAAAGTCATTGTTAGCTTTGTATTGAATTAAAATTTGGGCTACAGGAGACTGTCTCAGCAAGCGAACTCACAAACAAAAATTTCTTTCTTTTGTTTTCTCTCTCTCACCGACCTACCTACCTTCCTACCTTTCTTCTTTCCTTTTTTGGAGTGTGCACTGGTCTCTAGTGCCTTATAGTCTATTCACAGGCAGAGGACACAAAAGATCTGTCCTTTTATTTTGCTTCTGTGACTGTTGAGAGCTGTGAGGTCTGGGATCCAGATTCACTCTCTCATCTGCCACCACAGCTGGTCCAAGATGTGTGATCATGACGGAAGACTCGAATTTACTTCATGGGAACATATTGTCTGGCAATGAAGAGAGCAGAGATGTCATTGTTGACAGAGGGTGACCAAGTCTGAGTCAGCCAGCAGCCTCCTATCCTTGCCTGGTAATAGTTGTGCTTTTTTTCTCTTTCTAAACCCTCTCAACCATGATGGGTGAAAATTTTAAAATAACACATGAGCACAGAAATGTGCGTGGGCTCTATATGTATAGCGTTCTGTGTTTCTTGGATAAGATTTTGTGAATATGTTTAAATATGTCTTGAATGTGTTATCAGAGGAAGGTTCAAAACACTCAAAAGAAATTATGTTAGCAAGGTATGAACAAGGGGTGGTAATGGGTGGGTGTATGTTTATAATCCCAGCACTCTGGAGGCAGAAGCAGGAGGATTACCAAAAGTTCAAAGTCAATCTGGGCTATAAGGCTGTGTCACATTAAAAAATAAATTGGGGGTGGTGGGTGGGTGAAATATGGCTTAGTTGTTAGTCAACTAAGAACCGCCCACATTCTAGAAGCAGGTGCTTTCTCATCCCTACCCCACCTTCAATGACTCAGTGCCAATGGGCACCATCACTAACTGCCAATGGGGCACATTTCCATCATTGTCATGCCCTATTTTCCCTATGCACATGCTCCGTATCCCTACCCCACACAAGCCTGCCATTACAACCTTGTCTGCCATTGTCTCCCTGCCCACTCGGAGGCAGCCATTTTGAATCCCACCCCAGTAAATCTCTTGCATGAGGTCTGTTGCATGGTGTGATTTTAGTGACATTCCTTAGTCCTGAATGCCAAGATATTCTTTTACCAAAAAAACTTTTATTAGTGGTTAAGATTATAGTCTGCTTCTCTAGATGTCTGTCGTTCAGTTCCTAGCACGCACCAGCAGCTGCTCATGACCAATCATAAGTCCAACTCCAGGTACCTGGTACCCTCTTCTGGGCTCAGAACATCTTCACTCATACATGTACATTCCCATCCTTCTACACAGATACACAGTAAAAATAAAATAAATCTTTACAAAATAAGCAAGGGGTTGGAAAGATGGTGTTAATCCCAAAGGTTCAAGGAGAAAAACTACCAGCTCTAATCAACATGGTCAATTTATTAAAGCAAGCTTTTTCTTTTTTTTTAATTCATGTACATGTGATGTCTCCCCCTAAGACAGGGTTTGAGAGGTCAGTATTAGACATGAGGGAGATATGAACTTTTATAACTCAGAGGTAGAGGTTTCCAAATGGAAGATTTGGCAAATAGATGGGGTTACAAAAGCAGAACATAATAGTCATCATAACAAGGCAACCACAACAGCAGGTGTTTATGATAACCTTTTCAAACAAAGGTAGAGTTGCAAGATGGTCACAAAAACTTTTTAAAACAAAGGCATGGTTGGTGTTTTTCAAAGCCAGGGGCAAGCTGGTTCTTTGATATCTCAGTCGATGGGAATACTGCTGTTCTTCCAGAGGACACTAGTTAAATTTTCAATACCTATATAGTGGCTTTCAACTTCCTGTAATTCCAGTCTCAGGGGATCGAAAGCCCCTTCTAGCATCCCTGGGCTCCAGGCATGTACAGGATCATAAAAATATAAGCAGAAATGTGTCTTAAAAATAAATGAGATTTAAAAGATGGAAGAAATGATATCATTCCTTTATTATATCATGTTTATTCCATAACTAAACATACATTGGAGTAATGGCAAACATTATAAACACTTCACAATTTTATTTACCCCTACTGGCATACTTGTAGTCCCAGCACTTGGAAGGTGAAGACAGGAGAATTATAAATCACAAGGAGATCTATAGCTACCTAGGGAGTTTGAGTCCATCTTGGGCTACATGAAATTCTGTCTCAAAAAATACTTTCTTTTTTCATCTACAGCCAGGTGGATGGACTTGTTCATGTCTGATACTTTCAGGGATGATTCCTGTAATGGCCAAGCACACTGTGTTTCTGCTGTTATCCTCAGCCAGCTTTTGGTACAGTCTCTCCTGTTGGTACACAATATAGTCTTGGAAGTCAATTTGTAGGTTGTGTAACTGAACTTATGTAAGTGGTACATGGGTATTGAATGTCTAGAGAACTAGGAGACAGTGTTTGAAGAGGCCTCTTGCCCTGGAAATAGGTAGCTAGGTGGGATCTGGAGGTTCTCTGACATCTTGCTCTCAGGGGAAGGGAGAGAAACAGGAGAGTGAAAGGGAGATGTTGTGTTGTAGTATGTTTTTCCCCGGCCTGTTTGGGTCCGGAGATTTGTGACCTGGCACACGTGTGGTGCCGGTTTGGAACCTGGTTCGCGCGCCCCGCGACTTTTGTCCCCCAAAAGAAATGAATCACACGCTTATATACTTTAACACTGTTTGGCCCATATCTTATGCACATTACTAGCTAGCTCTTTTATCTTAAATCAACCCATTTCCATGAATCTACCCACCACATGGCTTGCAGCCTGTGGCTCACCTGAATTCCTACATGATTCTTCTTCGGGGGGGACGGATGGCGACTAGTAAACTCCACCCCTTCTTCCTACCTGGCTGCCTCTGATTCTCCACCCACTTCTACGGTGCCCTGCATGGGTCCAAACAGTCATTTATTTACATGGTACAGAGAACATTCCACCACAATGTTGGGCTCATCCAAGTAATGCTAGATGTGAGGAGAGTGGGACCTGAGTGGGTGGCTTAAGAGACAGGGCTGTGGTAGTGCTGAAATCTGAAAGAGGGTGTTTATGCTGACAAGAATGGCATCTCCATAAAGAAAGGCCAGCATTTCCTCTGGCACTGTGCCCAACTCACCACTCACCAGCTGTAGCAGTTTGTAGGTGGAATCACTAGGTGAAGTTTGGAAGACTAAAATCCAGGCATGGCGACTTAGCAGAATTAGTGTACGGTATCAGAGTTCAAGATCTCCAGAGCTGACTCCCTTCCCATAACTGAATGTCAGCCCTGGCTGGTTTACAAATTAGCAAGTAAACTGCCCTTATACTCATAGAGATCTGGCTACCTCTGCTTCTGAGTGCTGAAATTAAAGGTATATGACACCATGCCCAGCCTAAAAGTTCACTCTTATGAGTATTTGCATTTAATGAATCTTCACTTGTCTTTCAAGTTATTTTTAATTTTTAAACATGGAGCCTAGTAGCCAGTTCTAAGATGATTTTTATGTGTCTCGGCCTTGGTGATCCCACCATTTATAATCAGAGACCCTAGATGATCCTAGAATAAGATAGGAAAGACAGGTCTGAGGCAGAGAGTGAAGGGCACCTGTAGCTTCTACATTCTCTTAGATCACTTGCTCAATAGAAAGCTGGTCACCCTGTGAGGATACTCAGGGATCCCTGGATAAGTCATGGGGAAGAGAAACTGAGGCATCTTATTGTGTGACTTTTCCTGAGGAGACATGAACCAATGTCTACTCACCTCAGACAGTGTACCAATAACTGACTAAAAAATATTTATCAGCCAAGGCTAGATAATGAAATAGCAAGTACACTATGATTAATTACAGCAGTGGAGGTGAAGAGTTACTTACAGGCCTATGGATGAATTATAAGCAGCTACCCCACCATAAAACCTACCTTGGAAGGACTGATAACTCACAAAAGCTGCATCCCTGGTACTTCCTACACCATTCGCAGGCATGTTGGCTGATGGGAAAGTCTTCTTTTCTCAGCAACTGCTTAGTGCTTTTACAATTTTGGAAAAGAACCTGTGAATCATGTCAGTTTCAGGAACCCCTTGGATTTTGTAAGTTGTGTCGGTTTCCTTCCTCCCTTTAGTAGGGAGTGTTTCAATTCAAAGGAAATACCTACACAACACCATCCTTTCTTTGGGCACTTCTATTCTTTATGCCCTTTTCCTGCAATGGTCTCTGAGCTTAGGGGGTATTGACATAGATGCCTGATTATTCCAGATGACTGAGTACTGGGACGCCATGTTACAGCAACAGTCACTTATTTTTAGGCTCTCGAGCAGTTGTGAGTCTTTGGAGTATATTTTCCATTGCAGGAAAGAAGTTTCCTTGTCATGATCAACTGAGGGTGACAGGAACAATAATCTATGGGCACAAATAAATGTTTGGAAAACAATTTAGCAGGCATATTATATCCATCTAACAGGATAATAGTGGCCACTTTCCCACCAGGGCTTATTGTTACAGTACTATTTGAGGCTCATGAAGGGAAAGCCATTTCTGGCTCAAAAGAATGCATCTACTCCAGAGAGGCCTGCCATGTCTTCTCCCTAAAGAGTTAATCCAGCTAGGTAGAATGACCACCCAGTCAAGAGCCCACGCTCAGAAAACTGACTAAGCTTACTTCAGTTATGCTAACAGACTTTCCTGGAAACCATGCCCACGGTGCAGTTGTTAATGGAGCTGAGTCTTGCAGCCAAGCTGAACCTGCCTTCTTTAATGAATTGCTCAGAGAAGCTTAATTTTCCATTTTCCCTCTTTTCTGTCTCTTTCACAGGCTGGCAAAAACCCAGAGATGTTTTCTCTGGCTTTTATCCTTTTTCTCTGAATCCTTTCTACTCCCCATGTGGTTGACCACCACCATGGCTCACTTCCAGTGACATGGACTCTTCTTTTCCTCCATCTCTTTTACTTAAGCAATTATGAATTTACAGATTCCCTGTGGGCTTTCTTTTTTTTTAAAAAAAAAATTCTAATAAAGTTGTCCTAGGTCTGCTTTCTGAGTCATTTCTTAACTTCTTTTTATTAATGAGATTAAGAATCCTAAGAGGGGACCCTAATTGACCTGGTAGCTCACATGGGACTCCCCAACATTTCCATTAAGTCTATGATCTTCCCTGATATTTGTATTGTCGTATCAATGATGGGTTATTGCATGGAGCTCAGATTTTAAAAGCTTTTTTTTTTTAATTTATTTTTTTATTTATTTACCTTGGTGTTTGCCTGGAACTGGGAACTGGAACTACATACAGTTGTGAGCTGCCATGTGGGTGCTGGGAATTGAACCCTGGTCCTCTGGAAGAGCAATCAGTGCTCTTAACCGCTGAGCTATCTCTCCAGCCCCGGAGCTCAGATTTTAAATTGAATCCAAAAGTTGTTGGTTAAACTATAATAGTTCTGCTACTATTCCACTTAGTCAACACTTGGTTCAGTTAGTCAGCACGTCCTGCAATGGTAGGACTTGAATGTTGGTAGGAAGGACTATTGGGGTCAGTTCTTTCCCAGAAACCTATATGTTGCCTTCCAGCTTTCCACAGTTCAGTCAGCAAGTAGGGAGCTCCCAGCATAGTTCCAACCTGAACTCTTCACGTTTGCAACGGGAGTCTGCAGTGTCTCCTGCAGTAAGGAGTTACTATTTAGCTCTGTCTTACAGTCAACAATATCGACAATAATTTTATCATTTATGTGACCTCAGGGCAATTCTGACCAACAACCCAAAGGGAAGTAGTTCATCCTGGGCACTAGATTTTTACCAAACAACCCCATGTTCCAGGGAGTGCATGCTCCCACCCACGAAGAGTGCCTTCAGTTAACCGCTGGCTTCCCCAATGCTCACACAGATCGTTAAAACACTCAAAGATTAGCGTTATATAAAGAGACCTTCTAATGCAAGGGGTACTAGATCTCCAGTAGCCTACCACTGTCTATTCCAAGCAAGGAGTAGTTAAAGTTGGATAAGGAGATGTTAAAAAGAAACGCTGGCAGGGTTGGCACACAATGAAGTCATGCTATCGTCTGTGTCAACTGGTTTGAAAAGGACCATATTAGTTACAAAGGTGTGTGTGAGAGATAACGCCCTGTCTACCATGACTCTTTACACTCGCATCATTTTCTATGAGCTATCTGGCTTCTTCATCCTTGGGTGCTGTTGCCACAGGGTTGTCGAGCTTGTTGTTGGCTTCAGTGGGGCCACATTATACTGGCCAAGCTCAGGCCCGATGGAGAAGAGCAGGGCCATGATCTAGCTTATTCAGAACCAGTTCCCTGTTGGCAGGCTCCAGGGCAGCACCATGGCCTTTCCCTGTTGAGTGGCCACACCTGGATGTTGAAGGGACTCCAGGCAGGCCGGGTGAGCATTCTTCATCCCTAATATTCTTTCTTGCTTTGCACTCTGCATACACTGCATACCAGCCCACTCCAGGACAGCTCATTCTTTCCTCCTACATCGCTTTATCAGTGGCTTTTTCTAAGAACTGTTGCTCAGGTTTCAGTGCCTCCCACAATGTCACTAACAGTATTTGTCATTCTGTCAATATACCCCCAGAGATTAGCTTGACACAGATCTTGTCATTTTCCTCTGAGTCACCCGGACTCCTTTGTTTGTTCTGTGTTTTTCTCATGCCCTCTTGATTGCTGGAACACTTTAAAAAGTTAGTTTACATGCCGGTTTAAGTCATTCACATCTGCTAGAGTCCCTCCGACCTCATAAAGATCACCTGGCACCACGAGGCTCCAAAAGGCCACTAACACGCCATTCCAGTCCTGAGATCCTTGATGAATTAATCCTTCCCTGACTCTTCTGTAGACATGTCCTGTCTGGCCCAGTGCAGTGGGCACCAAACACCACTTTCCTGTAATGTCTATGTTTCTATTGTATTCCAATCCTTGATATCTATGGGGAGCACAGCCAGTGATAACAGGGTGAGTCAGCATAGAAAGAGACCGATTTCTCTCACACTCCTTCAGTCTAGAGCCTTTATCTCAAGTGTAGTTACTGCATCCTTTTTCTCTTTCCACAGCAATTTGTCTGCACCCACTCACCCTGCACCTCACAGGCTCAGGAGCCAGGTGGTGAGAGACTCTCCCATTCCTTCTTGAGTTTTTCCACAGTTTAGAGTCCATGCGCAGAATGATCCTTATCACAGTTCTGTACTCAGCCAGACCTAGTACAGATGAACCCTATCTGGGTCCCGAATCACAGATTTTCCCATTCTCTGTACCAAAGGCTAGGCCTGAGGGCTATCATCTATCATTTTTACCATGTTCTCTTCCTCCTCCATGTCATTCTTCCCTTGGGGTCCAAGTCTTCCTGTCTCAGAAGCAGTTCTTGTATAAATCTTCTCTTGCATTCTGCTCACTGAAAGAAGAGGCAGCTGAGGCCTCCATCTCCCTCCCCCTTCTCAAATCTACTTTGAGACCAGTGTGGAGAGTGACCACTATAGCTCCATGAACTTGGCCCCCTCAGTCTCCTACATTCCAGAGAAGCTGGGTATAAAAGCTAGCAAAGGAAAATGGATCCATAAAGCCTGCACGAGAAAGGCTATGTTTCCACTGACATTCACATGGCAATGTCACAGTTTTACAGAGAAGACTAAAGCCAGGAAACATGCATTGTTAGTGAAACTGAGAGGTTCAGAATCTCCATTGGCAGCTTTAGCTCTCCTGGCAGGGTTGGAATCTGGGAGGTGTTTTAATTCTTTTGAGCTATCATTTTACAGTTCCTTTTTTTTCTAGCTTCTTAGTAATAGAAAGCAATTAAATTGGAGAAGATGCCCTTACACCTATGAAATTATACAGCACAGCATGTAAGTGTTATTTTGGTCTACTTGAGGTAGATAAGAGCTCTCCTAAGAACAAGGGAACGATGGATTTAAAATATGAAGAAGAGTGTAGTAGAATATTATTTTAACTGTGTACGGTGTGTTACATTTGTTTCTGATGCTTTTGCTAATGATGCAAAGACTTGTTGCATTTGTTTGATTAAATAAAATTCACCTGGGGTCAAGAGGTCCATCCAGTGAGCAACTAGCTGACAATAAATTCTTGCAAGAAGTTTTTATTCCCAGGGAGACTCCGACAAGGGGAGGAGGTAAGCTACTCGATATTTAGTCACTCTGAGGAGCAGAATTCCACCTCAAACTTTGAACCTTGAGTTCTTTAGAGAGACAGAGATTTAGATAAGGTCCTGTGGTAGCTTTGAAAGAGTCAGTGCCTGACAGAACAGAATCTCCTCCAGCTGTGGCCCTTGCAGCCAAACATCTGTTGGTAGCTGAGGTGATGGTCTCCCACTCCCTTCCCCTGGGAAGAGATATGGAGAGGAAACTCTGCAAAGGCCTCTCTACCCCTAAGACCCTACATATCCCTGGTCAGAAGGAATCCTGACACCCCTCCATCAGGGTGGGAGAGAAAGGGCAAATGAGGCCATGCCAGCTGGGCACATTGCAGAGATTAGACCACAATTCTCCCCCACCCCCTGAAAACACCTAGGCCTAGGCAGGTAGGGTGCTTGGGAAAACATTTACAGGAGAGACCCACCCTCAGTTTGAACAAGGTCTGGATGGTGGTTGGTGACACACTGGCAGAGGTGCACCCTGAGGAGCTGAAGGAGCCCTCCTGGGTAGCTGGACACAGGGTAAGTCCTTAAGGTACAGGCCAGGCCAAGCTAGCAAGGTGTGTGCGTGTGCGTGTGTGTGTGTGTGTGTGTGTGTGTGTGTGTGTGTGAGAGACTTTCAATAGAGAGTTGTAGTTTCTGATTAGAACAGTTATTGCTTAAAAGGCAGCAACCACTGTAAAGAAAGACATCAGATCTTAGGCCCCCAGCAGCTATTTGGCTGCCAGAAAAGCTTGCTATTATTCATCCTCCAGGACATCAGAAACGGGGCTCAGGCTTGCTGATGCCATGGCAAAGGGAGTCACCAGAGCCAGTGGGACCTGTAAATATTAGGGCCACCCTCAATTCCCCAACTCCTGGCTGAGGCAAACCTGCTAGAATGTCCTCTGTGTATTGTCGTGCACAACTTTGCCAGCAAAGAAAGCACGACACTCAGGCTTCTTCCTTCCACAGTTTATTCGGACATTTTTCAGAAGCTTCTACTTTATTCTCTAATTCTACTACTTCTACTGTTACCGGGGGGAACCCCGCTCAATAGCTTAAAAGCTCTCAGGGCTTCAAAACCAAAATATGCCACGTAGGTACTGCTCATAGGTCCACGTTCACGATAGCAAGCCACAACTCAAGACCAAGCCAAAACAGAGAAATTGCTTATAGAAAGAGAGGAATTGTTTATGTCTAGGAAAGCATTTTCCCACGAGGGGTGAGGGAATAGGGATCAGTGCCATCTTAAGGCACAGTCACGATGACTCAGCTCCCTACAGTGTATTATCAAGGTACAAGGCTCCACCTGGAAGACTGGTGAGTTCTTCCAGGTGATGTCCCAAACTGCCTTAAGCCCTGGGACCATCCATTCCCAGAAATTCATCAGAGCACACACCTAGGGTTGACCAAATTAAAAGTTAGTTAGGGACAGGTACTTTGTATACCAATCGGGAGCTCACTGACTCAGAAATAATCGCTAAGGAACCTTCATGGAAAGGAACTAAATCCTCCAAAGGTAGACGAGGGTCAAATGGTGTAGGCATTGTGGAGCCTCTTGCAATAGAATCAGACTATGTTCCTGGTGTATGAACTGGCATCTCGGAGCCCATTCCCTACAGAGGAGCACCTAACTCAGCCTTAGTACTGGGATGAGGGAATCAAACCTACCTCAACTGGATATGGCAGACTGAACTGATCCACCTTGGGACTCCTTGCCCTCCTTGGGGAATGGATCGGGGAGGGGGTGGGAGGAGGCTGGGGGAGGACTGGGAGAAGGGAAGGGAGGGGAAACAGTGGTATTTATGAAAAAAAAAAAAAACCTTTTTAACTAAAAATAAAAAACACAGTGGGAAGCTGGCTATTAATGCCAGCCTTGAAGCTAGTGGGGCACCAGTCCACAGATTGGGTGCTGTGACTGGTCTTGATGGTGGCAAGAGAAGCATTGACATCTGTAGTAATATGTTACATATTTAATAAAAGCTGAAATATCAGAGAGAGGAAACACCACAGTCAAATCTCATCCAGCTATCGTCCAGCTTCCTTAGCCTTGCTCCTGGTCGCTTCCAATTCCTGCTGTTTTCCTAAGCCTGCCTTAAATATTCTTCTCGCCCAGCTGTTCCCATCCAGGTTAAGATTAAAGGCATGAGCTACTCTACTTGGTATTCAGCCTTGAACTCACAGAAACACAGAAAGATCTCTGTCTCTGGAGTTACGGGATTAAAGGAATAGGTCACCACTCCTGGCTTTTCCTGTGTTGGGATTAAAGGTGTATGCCGTAGAAGCCTAGCTGTTTGGCCTTGTACTCACAGAGATCCAGACATCTTTGGAAACTACATCACCAGGGCACACAGGTAGCAAGCCTATATTTACCATTGCAAGGGTCATATTTTACCATCTGCTTGGCTGGCTCAAAGCAAGCATTGGTGATTTCTGGTACAGAAATCTGCTTATGGTAGGCTTTTTCAGCAGAGATGACAGGGGCTACGCTGGTCTTCACAGGAGGAACACTGTCTCAAAATAAATAAAAATAAAATAGGAATCTCATCCTGGAGCTGGTGATGAAGCTCAATGGTAATGTGCCAACTTGGCCTGTATAAGGCCCTCAGGTTTGATCTTCATTACTTTAGTTTCAATAAACTATAATTTTTCCTTAACATGATATCTAAACTCAGGTCTTCACCAACCTTTTGAATTTCCCATCAGTGAATGTTGTCCTGTCTATATAGTACACATAGCCATAAGCCTCTGTTTCTTTCTTCACCGGCGCTTGGCTAGTCTGACTTTACAGGGTCTGCGCCACAGAAAACAAGGATGAACAGATGGGGTAGGAAAAGTTCCCAGACACACTCATGCTGGAGGGTGGGATGGAGGAGGGATCTGGGCCTCACTATGTTCCTTGGCTGACCCTGATTTGCAGTGATTTCTGTTGTGGAATATTTGTTTAACCAGGCAAAGATGTGTTACATCTGTTCATGCTGCATTTAACTATGTAAAGGATGTGTTGTATTTCCATTAGTAAATAAAATTAACCTGGGTTCAGAGAGGCGGGGGTTAGCAACTGGTTGACAGGAAGTAGCAGGGAGGAGCTTAGTGTGGGCGGGGCATTGTGGGAGGGCGTAGCTGGCGGACCTGCAAAGAGAAAGTTAGCCAGTTGCTACTCTAACTCTGTGCTCACAGGTTTTCACCCTAGCCTTAGAATCCCAGGTTTTCTTAGAAAGATAGAGATTTAGTTAAAGCTACCTTTAATGGCAGCAACAGAGCCATTGTCTGGGGGACAGATTTCCTTCAGGCTACGGCCTTAGCTACCAGTTAAAGCTCAGCCACTGTGAGAAGGTAAAACAGATTTCCCTGCCTGTGTCTCCTAAATTGGGATTGCAGACATGTGTCACCATCCCCATCCTTGCCTTGTGTGTACTTGTATGACTGTGTGTGTATTTCCTTATCTCTAAGAGGTGAGATCTCAGAGCGGGGGTATTGGGTTAAAGGCAATGACAGTGTTACTTTTGATTCTTGATACCAAACTCTTTTCCTCAAAGATGCTAGTACATTTTCCCTTTCCCACTTACAAAGAGGGAAAGAGACTAGAGTGTGAAGAACTCAAGGGCAGTGGGTGAGAAGACAGCCCATAAGAGGCGTTTATCTGCACTGGGATATGGACTCTTACACATTCTCTGAAGAGTACACAATTAAAACAGAAGTCAGCTGGCCCACTTGGCCCAACACACACAATAAATGCTCTTTGCCCAGCTGCTGCACATTGGTTCTTTTAAGCTTGGCCAAGCAGCTGGGAGTTGGCTTCATCTGGGGTTGAGCCAGAGGTTTGTGCCAGATTCCGCGCCCATGTTCCACACCCCCCTCTAACCTTCACCCTTTTCTGGATTTCTTCTCTGTTTCCACCTGCTCTGGTCACCCTGGACTCTGATTTCTTTGAACTAATGAAGCTCCAGTGTTGGACCTTCTTTCGAGCTACAACTCTTCCATTTACGTAGACTCCGCATTTTGGAAGGTCATTTACAGTAACTTCAGGGTGCGTTCTGTCTTTCCCCTCTCATCTCCTTTCCTTCTAGTCCTAAATCTGTAGTTGTTAGCTGCAGGAAGCCTGGTCTTCCATGAGTGCCTTAGATGTGATTGGCAATGTGATGTCCTTAGTGCCTCTCTGTGTCTATCATGTTAGCAGTAAGGGTCTCCTGAGGGTCTCCCTATCCAGTCCACACTGGCCTTGAAGTCCTGACCCTCACGTCTTACCCTCCTAAATGCTCAGTTACGGAAATGCTGCCTTACCTGGCATGCAAACTTTATGGGGACTGAGCGTTTCCTCTGATTTGTTCTTTGCTGTATCCACAGTGCTCTGAGCACTCAGCACAGAGATGCAAGGGTGATTGAAAGGTAATTGAGATAGGACTGCCTGGAAATGCCTATAATCCAGCACTAGGGAACCAACATGCCAGCCTGGGCTCAGAAAGTCAACCAAAAAATCAAATCAAAACTGAAGTATTTAAGAACTAGCATTAACTGGGTGGTTGTGGTGCATATCTTTAAACCTAGCGTTTGGGAAGACAGAGGCAGGCAGATCTCTGAGTTCCAGGCCAGCCTAGTCTACAGAGTGAGTTCTAGAACAGCCAGGACTACACAGAAAAACCCTGTTTTGAAAATAAATAATAAAAATAAAAAACCATCCTGATGCTCTGGCAATTGGAAACAACTAATCAACACCAATACATTCATAACAGTGATTTGAGCTGAGTGCCGGCTCCTAACCAAGCCAACTAACTGAGCCCTCTTTCTTATCTGTTAGCAAGTGCATTGAAAGCACAGGTGCTCCATAGAAGTATGACTGAATCTGGACAGGAAACAGTTGTCTTTCTGAAAATAAATAGGGCTGCATCTATCTCTAAAATCCTTCCTGGGGAGAGATGTTAAGCAATGACTACTCTTTCTCCCAAATTTCCAATAAGTAACCAAGGCAGGATTACACAGAAGTTCATCCTGGGGAGCCAATGAGGTTATTGGGCTTCCTTACAGAGTCTAGGAGAAAGGTTACTTACAGGGGTGTGGACACTCCTCCCCAACAGGTCACACCTGGAAAATGTTTCCCCATGCAGAACAAGGACTTGATTGTAGCCACATAGATGGAGTCCCCACCCCTTCCCAGGCCTATACATGCTACCCCTACCCAAGCTGTGTACTTCGGGTACAGATGCACACAGCAGGTGTTGGGAGCAACTGTATACTCAGGGGAGGGTCCTGCGATGCTCCCCAATCCTCTGTGAGGGGATGTACACACCAACAGCTCTGCTGGGATGACCTTTTTCAAGATCCCACAGCTGAATGCCCAAGATGTGGTTGTTTGGCTTGGAGAATAGTCCTGTACAAGAACATCCTTTCTTTTAAAAAATTATGTAAATCCTGTGTAATATAAGATTAGGCTTTAATATTTCAAATCCGAGTGTGGTGGCACACACCTGTAACCTGTAACCTCTTGGAGCCTGAGGCAGAAGGGTCAGGAGTTCAAAGTCATGCTGGGTTGTTAGGTTAAACCACTTGAGTCTGTTGTATGGATACTAGGTATTTACTAAGATGTAAAGTGGAGAGGTGCACTCGCATATACAGAATGGAGTAAGCAGCTAAAGTAGGCCCCTGTCTTGTCTGAGAGAGGATGACTTGGAGTCATGGTGTCAGACCACGACAAAGAAGAGGATCCCGACCTCTGTCTCTCATCTTATATCTGGTCAAGTATGCAGATACAGAAGCACCACCTCTTTTGGGCCAAACAGCCCAAGTTCAAGGACAGGGTGAGTTGTACCACACTTCCCTTATTTGTCTAAATAAGAAGGATCTAAACCTAATATAAACTATATACAATAAAAAAAGATAATCAAGTGTTGTCTAGTAGAAACAGAGCAAAAAATAAACAAAGTGGAATTACAACATCCAGTAGAAACACATGCTAAATGTCCAGAACACTGGTAAGTGGCAAAATATAGAGGTTATGCTAAAGGCTGTCTTGAAGAATATGAATCTAGGACCATATATGGTCTTAACTAATATATGAGATAATTGTAACTATGCCTACCTAGTCCTCAACCCCATCAAAGACATGAGAAGGGAAATATATTGCCTGAGTAAACAGGAAATGTAAGCAAGCAACTTCAGAAAATTAGCAAGAGAAGACAGAGACTGCTGGCTGCCTGGACAGTCACTCAAAGATTTTCTGCATCATTGGGGCATCCACTATTTTGGCTATAGGCTTAGAATATCTGACAGACCATTTCCTTTTCTTCTTTAAAGATTTATTTATTTATTATGTATACAGTATTCAGAAGAGGGTACCAGATGTCATCATAGATGATTATGAGCCACCATGTGGTTGCTGGGAATTGAACTCAGGACCTCTGGAAGAACAGTTGGTGCTCTTAAGCTCTGAATCATCTCTCCAGCCCCAGACCATTTTCAGAAGCAGAGTATTTTGAGAGACCGTCTTACCCTGTCTTGGTAGGTTCAGCACTGTCTTATCCTTTGTCTTGGTGGTGCAGATTGGACAGCATGCTTACTGTCAGCAGTTGAGGCAAGGGCAGGGTTTCTATTTTTTTTTTTTTTTTTGCCAAGAGGAAGACAAACTTTATGTAGAGTGTCTTTGATGTCCAACATTATTTTGGGAAAGGATCAGTGCTGCCAGAAGCAATCATGTCTCATGGCAGCCAAAATCTGAGTTAACAAAGCATTTAAATGCCATATTCTCTATGTCTATGAAGTGTTTGAAGATTACCTATCCATCTGACATATTTTATTTAATGCTTAGAAAACCTAATTAAGATGACTATTTTATGACAAACATGGGTGGTTACAGGTATCTGCTAGTTTTGTTAGACACTTTTTCAGGATTGACAGAAGCCTTTCCCACATGAAACAGCGCAGGTGATGGCAAAGAAGTTACTTGAAGACATCCTCTACAGGTATGGATTTTCAACCATGATAGTGTCAGACAATGGACTGCTTTTTGTGTCCCAGGTAGGTCAGTGTTTAGCCACCTTTCTGGGGAGTGATCAGAAATTATATTGTGCATACAGACCCCATAATTCAGAACAAGTAGACAGGATAAGCTGTACTCTAAAATGGGGCCTAACTAAATTGACCTTGGAAGCTGGTCAATGAGACCAGAAATCGCCCTTATCAGATGAAGCTAACCTCATTTGAATTACTGTTTGGCATCTCTTGCCCCACCATCCCTAACCTCCAGGTGGATTTGCTGGCAGAAGTAGATGACCAAGATCTTCTTAATGCTACACAAAGAGCCCAGTGGACTCACAAGGAAGTGTGGACCAAGCTAAAGGCCCTCTATGAATCTGATGTTTCCCCTGACAGGTTTCAACAAGGGGTCTGGGTCCACCTTAAGAGATATCACCTAGGGTTCTTGGAACCCACCAGGCCAGCAGACCCCTATACACTCAAGGAAGATCTCCAGATTGAAGGATGGGAAGATACAGACAACCCCTTCAAAGTGGTAACATGGTTCCTTCCTGGGACTGAGACCCCAGGAAGTCTATAGACTCCTTAGACTTATACCTGGATGGAACTAGAGACAAGAGAGTTCCATGATTGGACTGCTCAGGAACCAGTCAGAAGGGGAAATGTGAGGACCTGGAGGGCGGGGCCCAGTTTCAGAGAAGCCTTGGTGTCCCCACAGCCAATGGATTCAAAGGTTGGATTTGTGCCAGAGAACTCAGCCAATTGATGCTGTACCTTACTCTTTTGCCAAATCCTGGAATGCCAAGGTGTGTGGCATCTTGCTTACGTATGTTTTTCTTTAAAGACCCCCACCCATCAGGGTTCGGGTCCTTAGCCTTTCTGCTGTGCTGGAACCAGGCTATCCATCTGGGTTCCTTGGAACCTGTATGTAACAATAAAATCCTCATGCCCCCTGTTACACTGTGTCCAGCCTCTCTGGTGGAGATCGTGGAAATTCTTACACATGGACATAACACTGTAACCTGCAATTCTCATCAACCTAAATAATTTAAAGACTAAAAGACTAAAGCTTCACATATAAAATAGACAATCTGTAAACAGACTACAGTATATGTAAGGATTTGCATAAACTGTAGTATATGTATATGTATATGCACGTAGCAGCCACATGGTAAACCCAACATGACACAGACAGAACACACTGTGTATGGAGGGCATGCCCGTAGGCATGACTAATTAAATCTGTGTCTACCCCTTCTCTTGAATGGACACTCGATGTGAAATTCTATCTTGGGCCACTGGATTGAGTCAAGAAGCAAGATGTGAAATTGTAGGTAATCCACCAGCCACGTGGCAATACATAGATTAATAGAAATGGGTTAATTTAAGATGTAAGCTAGCTGGTAACAGCCTGAGTCCAGACAGTTTGTCCTAAGCCTCTAAGTGACTATTCAGAATTGTCTGTGGGACCTCTAGTGGGAGAGATTTGTCTAGACCACAGGGCTAGGCAGGACCAAGAAACTTTCATCTACACTGGGCTCCTGGAGAGTCTGTCTAAAAAGTGAACCATTTAGCCAGGTGGTGGTGGTATACACCTATAGTCCCAGCACTTGGGAGGCAGAGGAAGACATATCTCTGAGTTCCAGAACAGCAAAGGCTACACAGAGAAACCCTGAAATAGTGTATAGTTTAATGCCCTTTACTCATTTTCTCCAATTATTCTATCTAGTTCCAGAATATTTGATTACCCTGTTGTAAGTAATATATGACATTTTCCTCAGAAACTATTACAGGGATTATTCATGCTGTAGCATGCATTAATGTTTTGTAGTTAATAATTTTCCATTGTATGAATATATCACATTTTTAATCCATTCAGTCACTGAAGGCCATTGGGTTGGTTTTAGCATTCTACAATTTTGTACAGGGCTGCTAGGAACTATCTTGTTTGCTTGAGCACCTATCTCTGGTTCTTTGGGTTATGTCCCTAGGAAGAAGTTACTGACTTGATGGGAGGCCCGTGTTTAGCTTGTTGAAGGACTGCCCACCTGTTTCCTACAGTGCCTACAGGATTTTGTATTCTTCCCAAGCATTTTTCTGTGCCCCTGCCAATGCATTCTTGTCTTTTGGCTAAAGGTAGTGGTTCTTGTGGGTGTGAAATGCTACTTTATTGTAGCTTTAATTTCTCTAATGACTAATAATGTGGACTTTTTTTCATATGGCTGCTAGCTATTTGTGTAAAATGTTTGGAGAATTATCAATTCAAGTCTTTTTTCTACTTTTCAACTGAATCTTTCTCTCATATATATATGCATATATACACACATATATATCACATACACACAACTTTATATGTATATCCAATTTATACTATGTTTTAAGTCAAAACAGTATAAGTCCTCCAACTTCTAAAAAATATTTGTTTTGGTTGTTCACGTTACTTTATAATTGAATATGAACTTTAAGAAGCTTTTCCATTTCTACAAAAATAAACTATTGAGACTTTTGTAGGGATTTTGATAAATCTATATCACTGTGGAGAGATCTAAAATTTTATTGTGTCAAATCTCCTAAATCATAAAAAACAAGATTGCCTTTCCACTTATTTAGAGCTTTAAAGATTAATTATAATAACTTCCTGTAGTTTTTAGGGTATAAATCAGTCTTGTTAATTTTATTATATAAGTAGCTTTTTCATTTTGACTATTACAGTGGAATTATTTTCATAACTTCCTGTTGCAGGAATTCTAATTGGTCTTATAATAAAAACCCAGAACCAGATATTGGGGTACAGCTGAAAGATCAGAGAGACAGAGGAACAAACCTTAGTCAGTTCTCAGCCAAAAGGTAAGGGGCAAACTTCTGTCTCCTTTTTCTGCCCAGCCATATCACTTCCTCACTTCCTGTCTCAACCTTCCTAGTGCTGGGATTAAAGGCATGTGTGCTTCCCAAGTACTGGGAGCAAAGGCATGAGATTCCAAGTACTAGGATTAAAGGTGTGTGCCACCACTGTTTGGTTCTGTTTCTTTTTTAGACTGGGTTAATCTTGTGTAGTTCAGAATGGCCTTGAACTCACAGAGACCCACAGCACACTGCCTCTGCCTCCCTAGTGCTAAGATTAAAGGTGCATGGCTCCACTGCCTGACCTCTATGGCTAACACTGTGGCTGGTTCTGCTGTCTGATTTTTTGGCAATCTTTATTTGTTAGATTATAAACAATATATCACCATAACTTTCTTTTCAGATTGGTTATTCCTAATATGTAAAGATATAACTTGTTTTCAACTAGAAAATGGCCCAGCAGTTAAGAACACTGGCTGTTCTTACAGAGGATCTGGGTTTGATTCTCACAGCCATTTTGTTTTGTTTTACAAGTTTTTCTCATAGGTGCATTTTAAAACTCATAATTATCTTAACTCCAGTCCCAGGGGATCCAACACTCTCTTCTGGGCTCCTCAGGCACAGGGCACACATATATGTAGGCAACACACACACACACACACACACACACACACACACACACACACACACACACACACGCATTTTTTAAAACCAGATTTTTCTACATTGATCTTACATCTTATAATTTAACTGCATTTGATTATCGGTTCTCTGTCTCTGTCTCTGTCTCTGTCTCTGTCTCTGTCTCTCTCTCTCTTTCTCTCTCTCTCTCTTTTGTGGCTTCTTTGGTTTTCTTCATGTCTGCTTGTCACCTATGGCTATGGACAACTTGCTGATATTCTGATCTGTGTGCCATTATGTTTTTTTTTTTTTTATTGCCCTGGCTAGAATTTCTAGCACAATGTTGAACATCCATCCTATTTTATTCTTAATGTTAAGAGAAAGCACTTTAGTCTTTTGACATCAAGGTTGACATCATCACCACCTGGCAGTGATGATTTAAAGACAGTTTAAAAAGAGAGACTTGGGTTGGAGAGGTGGCTCAGAGGTTAAGAGCACTATCTGTTCTTCCAGAGGTCCTGAGTTCAATTCCCAGCAACCACATGGTGGCTCACAACCATCTATGATGACATCTGGTACCCTCTTCTGTATACTATATACATAATAAATAAATCTTAAAAAAATAAATAAAAAGAGAGACTTAGGATATGGATTATTGAAGCTCTGGATCCCAAAGACTTGAACTCCCTCTGTGGAAAAGAAAATGCTGAAGTCCTGATGCCAGTTCAAAAAGGACTTTCCTCCTTGACAGAGATGTCACATATTTCTGACAGCTTGTTGGAGCTGGGACAATGATCAGTAGTTGGTGAGTGGAATACACTGTGTCCAGGACTACCCAGCTGTGGATGCCTCCTGCATTCTACTTAAACCCAGACCTCATACCACTGTCCTGATGATGGACGTGAGGCTGTCATGGGGGCTCTTTTTTGCTTCTTTTTCTAATGTGGCTACATTAGAATAAATCTCCTTTCTATGTTTTCATTATTATGTACAAGTCTTTTTAATTGTCCTGTTTTGGATGGATTATCCAGACTACCTGGGAAAACCAGAGTCCAGATCTGTTCCCTAAATACTTCAGTAACATTTCTAATAGTGGAGCTCTCATACATAGCCTTGATACTGTTGATTATGATTTTTTTCTACTCCTACTTTATTGAATGTTTTATTTCTATCTCTGAAAGGGACTGGGTTTTGTTAAATATTTTTTTCTGTATCAATTGAGATAATCATGTGTGTGTTTTACCTCGATTCTTACTAGTGTGTTCATATCATATTGATGATTTTTGTACCATCCTTGTATTCCTGGACTCACTCTCAATGTGTTGCTGGCCTTGGTTTGTTCTTATTTTATTCAGAGGCTTTTGCATTAATAGTCATTAAGAATTAAAATATTTATCTTCTATATGTAAATAATTGCTGACCTGAAAATAATAAAAAAATAAGCAGAACATTTCTCCCTGTTTGCCTAAACACAAGACAGAATTCATAAAATCCAAAAGTGGTGTTGTCTCATGCTTTTGTTTAAACCTGATACCTGGGTATAAATCCTGCTTTAAGGTGTTTGTTTATCGGCTCAGAGAGAATGGTACCAGAGGATCTGCCAACACCTTTATTGTTGTCCCACCTCTGAAGTCTGGGATGACTCTTCTCGGGTTCTGTCAGTTCTCTAACATGCATTCTTCGTTGGAATACACACCGTGTAAACTTATAGGTCACTGCCTTGACTGATTTCTCTCCCTGGCTTGTGAATTACCTCGATGCTTTTCTATCAATTGCCTTTTATTATAGGAGTCTATCTCAGCTACCAGTTTATGAAGGTTGAGGGAAAAATATATCTCTCCCTGAACAAATCACTTTTCTATTGATGTGCTAGCACACCATAGTCAAGGGAATATATAAGAAAAAGTGTTTCCTGGGCTTACTTATAGTTTCAGAGGGTCAAAGTCCATGATGGCAGAACTGAGGCATGGTGTCAGGAAGAGCTGAGAGCTCACATCTCCAAACTGCAAACAGGAGGCAGAGAGTGCACTAAAGATAATACCGAGACTTTTGGAACCTCAGCCTTCCTACACCCAACCTCAGTGACACACCTCCCCCAACAAGGCCACACCTCCTAATCCTTCCTAAACAGTCCACCAACTGGGACTAAGCATTTCAACATGAGCATGTGGGGGCCATTTTCATGCAAACTACTACGCCCCCTTCAGTCAGAAGGTATATTGATCCTGGTTTTCTTTTCTTGTGTTCTTTTTTTGGCTATGATAGCAGGGCAATGCTTCTATACTCATTTTTCTTTTCACTGTTATTTTTTTACTATTTAAAAATTCAGCCAAAATATATCTTTTGCTATTGTCATTGTTTTCATTGATGGATTTACTTAGTTGCTCAGTTCTGCATTAAATTCACTAGACATTCAGGCTGAACACCTCTGCTACTTGCCTAGAAATATCTTAATTTATCTTAAAGATATTTCTTATAAAAATTAATGTAAGTTTTGACTTGTAAACTGGTAGCCTTAATTTGCAAAAACACAAAACCAAACAAGGTTTGTCTGTCAATATAGGCCAGATACATTAAGTTAGACTACAATAAAATAATAAATCAAAAAGAAAACCAGCAAATAACTTTTAAAAGTCATTGCTAAGGTGTTCTTTGGTTGTGCTGAGTCAGGCATAGGTAAAAACCTGTTCCTGGCTTCTGAGCTTTCTGAGAAGTTTATCTTAGCTGGCATTCTAGCTAAGATAGCAAAAGAAAGACTTTCCAAGATAGTCCAGTGTGGCTCCTCACACCTGTAATGCCAATACTGGGGAGACAGAAGAAGTCTGTGACTTGGAGGCATTTGAGGGCTACATGGTGAAGCCTGTCTCAAAACAAACAAATCCATGGTAAAGTAGTCCAATGACTCATGGCAAATAATCTAGAATGGCTTGCAGATGCCTGTGAAATAACACAAATCAAATGCTTTATCTGTTTAAGAGAACCATATTTGTTTACTGTCTCATAAAGTTTTTCAAACATAATTTCTAAGAATAAGTTAAGGGAGGGGCCAGAGAGATGGTCCAGTGAGTAAAGATGTTTGCTGTACAAGTCTAGTGACCTGAGTTCAATCCCAGAATCCATGTAAAGGTAGAAGGAGGTGAGAACTGACTCCACAAAGATGTCCTCTGCTGACACGTGCCCAGCATGCCTTACAGGCCTACTCATGTCACACACACACACACACATACACACACACACACACACACACACACACACCTCATATTAAAAATAAGTGAGAGTAATTGAGATGAAACTTGATAAATCAACTTTCAGACATAAAGTTTTTAAATCTTAGTTTAAAATTTTACCAGATCTCCTGGGTGGCCTGTACTGCCACCAGTGACTATGGTGTAGATGGGACCCCAGCCATGGCCAGAGGCCATGTTTGGGTTCATAGCCTTACTGCAGCCAGGGTCTGTATCAGTCTATTACCACCGAAGGTTGTGCAGGTTGCCAGGGGTATGGGTTGACACCTAAGGCTATGTTGATGCACAAGGGTCATACTGCTACTGGGGCCATTGATCAGGATATATAGGGCTGCCACCCAGGGCCATGGAGAACCATGTTGGGGGCTCCATAGCCTCCAGTGAGTAAAGATAGGGCTCCAACACAGGGACTGTGTTGATGTCTGTGGCTTCTGTTATCATTGAAAGTAGGGCAGAAACCTGGGCTCTGGACTGAAACTTGAGGCCATTTTGGTGTCTGAGGGTCATGCAGCTGCCCTGGCCATGCAGATCTGAATACCCTGCAGAGCAGCTTGGGGCTATGGTGACACCTGAGCCTGAGCTGCAGCTGAGGACCATGTCTGGGTCCATCGTCATGCTGCAGCCACGGTCTGTGTTTATATCCATGGTTGTTGGTACTGTTAAAGGCCAGTTGGATGCCTGTGATCTGGGCTACCACTTGACCACCTGTGTCATGCTGAGGGTTCCCTTGCAGCTAGGATAATGCTGATCAGAATGGAATGTGCAGTCACCTGGGCCATGATGACATACAAACCCAGGATACCACTGAGAATTATGTCTGGGTCCATGGTTCTATGGCAACCTGATTCTATTGTGATGTTCATAGTCCATGTTGCCACCAAAGGCTATAAGAACCCTGAGCCTCTGGGTTGCCACCTGTGACTGTGCTGGAGTCTGAAGGACATGTTGCTGTCAGGACCATGCCAACTTTAGTGGCCTGGGCTGGCACCTGTGGTCATGATATTATTTTGGCTGAATTGCTATGGAGAGCCATGTCTAGGGCTTCATCACTGACAATATCTGCATCAATATCTGAGGCTCTGGTTATCACTGAAGGCAATGCAGATGCCCAGATATGACATAGGAAAAAATGCCCCCTCCACTAATAGAACAGCTGACTCCCTCACACTGGAGAAAGCTTACCCACCCCTCACCACAGGCCTGGGAGAGCTGGCTTCACCCCTCACTTGAGGCACACATCCCAGGCTTGGAGTTGGCACACCCCAACATCTGCCCCATCTATGATCTGCAGGACTGTGTGAAGAGACTGATCCATAGCTGCAGGATATCAGAGGATAATGTCAGTGGAGGCCTAGAAATGATGGTGTATCAAAACCAGAAGCCCTGAATCTGACCAACAAACTCAATACATAAAGAACATTTGCAAGCCAAGCTGTTGAATAAAAGGGTACACTGTGTGATACACAGCAGCTCCCAGTACCCTCAAGACAAAGAGGTGATGGAGAGGCGACGAAGACAAGAAAGTGGAGCGTTCTCCTTTTTTTAAAGTTTTTTTATTGTTTTCTTTATTCTATTTTAGCTTTCCTGGGGGGAGGTCTAGCGCCACAAGGGGGAGGGTAGATACCAAGGGACTGGGAGATGAATGGGACTGGGTGCATAATATGAAATTCTGGAAGTTTACCAGATTTCTCTCTCCAATTATAAAAGCCTCAGTTTTGCATGAAGGTTCCTCATTGATTATCTAGGTCTTTTATAGGTAAGATAAGTGATTAAAATACTGCTTGCTTAATAGAGATAAATTTACTGATTTCTGGATTCCCAAACTTTATAAAAAGGAATGTTTGGTATCCCCCACTGGTAGCTCAAAACCTGTTATCACCAACATCAACCATCACCCAGAAATTGTTAGTACATGACAGCTTAGAAATTCTTATTACTTAGATTTCTGCCAAAAAGTTTGGATTATTTGACTTTAAAAATCTTATATTTGTAATTAAATTTAATGGAAATAGAAAAAAAATGTTTCAGTATGCAAAGATCTAAAGAAAATCAGAAATTCTGAAGAAAAATATAAGGGGTACATAATAATCTTTTATTTAGAACAGTAGTTTTGCCTAGGTAAAAGTTTTTAAAGGCTTGTTTCAAAATGAATAAATGAAGAAAAAATGATACAGATAAAACCAGTTCGATGACAAACTTGATCGTTCACTGCTGTGGGCCTCATATAGGAAATTTATGCATGATCAACCCGAGTTTACAATAAACAATTTATAAGGTCTTCTTAAAATGCTCCTTAATATACAAAGAGCATTGACACAAGACTAGAATTTGGTCTTGGTTTCCTGACCCCCCTAAAGGATGGGGCCTGAGGAACACCAGGCCAGTACTTAGTCACCGAGCTCTCTTCCAGTCTTCTCTTCACTTTTTTTGACACAGGATCCCATTATGCCTTCCAGACTGGCCTTGTACTCATTCTGTAGCTCAGGCAGGCCTTGAATTTTCCTGCCTCAGCATTCTGAGTTGCTAGAATTATAGGCAGGCAGCTCACTTTGTTGGTTGTGCCAGGCTCCTGAGGGGCTGGGACTATCAGCTTGCCTTCCTCGGTCTTCTCTATTAGACATTAGCTTTTTAAAAATAGTACTGATAAGAGACAGTAAAAGACTTGAGTCCATCATTTAAGTAAACTAACAAGGCAGAAAACAGAGGAAACCAAAAATAAGAGATTCTGTGTTTCATCCAAATAATTTCCTGGGGCTGGGGACGTGGCTTGGTGGGTGACAGCCCTTGTTTGCAAACATAAGGAGTGGGAATCGTTAGCACCCACGTGAATAAGCTAGACATAGCTGTGCTGGGGGAAGAGTCAGGTTAGGTCTCAGTAGTCTGTGGGTCAGCCAGCCTGGATGAAAAAGCAAGCATCATGTTCAAAAAGAGAGTCTCTCCCAAGGGAATAACAGGAGTGCATATCTGAATAATAAAATAATTTATAAGTTGGTTTTTCTACAGATATTTGATGCCCTACACATCACATAAGTGTAGAAAAGTCTTTTAATTGCAGGGCAGTGGTTGTGCATGCCTTTAATCTCAGTGTTTGGGAGGCGGAGGCAGGCAGGTATTGGAGTTCAAGGTCAGCCTGGTCTTCAGAGCAAGTTCCAGGATGGCCAGGGCTACACAGAGAAACTCAGTTTCAATAAATGAAAATAATATTAATTATAATTTAATTTGAGGAAATTGGTCAAATAAACCAAAAAGTTAAAATATTTGACAAAAAGGTTATTGTGGGAGCCGATGATATGGTTCATTGGCTTAATGCCAAAGCTGACAACTGAGTTCATTTCTGAGACTCAATTAGTGGAAAGACAGAATTCTTTCTTTCTCACTGTTTTGTGTACACACATACACACACACACACAAACACACATGATACACAATGTAATAAAAACAATTTGAAGATTACTGTGAAATAGCATTTATTTAATGAGAAAGATAACTAAACAACTTTATCTGGCTGGGTGGTGGTGATGCAATCCTTAATCCCAGGATTTGGGAGCCAGAGGCAGGGCTACACAGAGAGACCCTGTCTTTTTTAATTTTATTTTTAATTTTTAGAAAATAAAGTCCTTTTTTTCCCCTATGTATCCCCTTGCTCTCCCTCCCTTCCCCCTCCCAACCCCTCACTGTCTGCCTTCAGCCTCCCTCCTTCCCATCCCCCCATCCCCTCCCACAAAAGGGCAAGAAGTCCCAAGGTGGATCAGCTCAGCATCCACTCCAGGCAGGTCTAATTTCCTTATCCTAATGTCATGACTGGGTTAAGTTTTCCTCTGGAGAGAATGGGCTCTGAAGTGCCAGTCCACACATAGAAACAGTCATATCCCTCCCCTTGAGGCTCCACATACTGCCCATGTCAGTGGACAGCTGCCAAGAGACCCTGTCTTAAACAAACAAACAAACAAACAAACAAAAACCCCACAAAAAACAAACCAACAACTTTATTTAGTTTTTTTGGTTTTGTTTTTTTCTCTATATACTTCTGACTGTGCTGGAATTCACTTTGTAGATCAGGCTGGCCTTGAACTCACGAAGATTTGCCCACCTCTGTCTCCCAAGTGCTGGGATTAAAGGCTCCTACCACCACCACTTGGCCTCAAATTGACCTTGTGGGTGTGTGTGTGGGGGGGTGGGGGCTTTCACTGGGCTCCTGGAATTTAAAGGGAATAGGTTAAAGTAAGTATTTTGAAATGTTAAGTTTTCTGAGAAGCATTATCAATATGACATTGAGTCACAGTTATATGAACATGCTAGACATATGTGTTCTAAACCTGGATGAGTTTCATAGCAGTCTAGAACATCTTGATGCACATTACCAGTCAGAATTCCTGGCTGCTGTGTTAATAATATGTGTGTCACTGAAACAATCAGATGTTCTTGTAAGTTGCTGATTATAGTAGACTACATCTGACTGCCTAGCCCATGCTATTCTCAAGCTTTGCCATCCACAGAGAATGATTTTATTTCCACTGTGAAAGCATAAAGCATGTAGGATCATTGTCTTAGTTACTGTTCTATTGCTGGGAAGAGACATCATGACCAAGTCAACTATTATAAAAGAAAGCATGTAACTGGAGGCTTGATTACAGTCTAGAGGATAAGTCTATGGTCATCATGGTGTGTGTGGGGGCACATAGGCATGACACTGGAGCAGGGGTAGCTGAGAACTTTATATCTAGACCTGTAGGCAGCAGGTGTGTGCTAGGGGAGGGGACTGGGCCTGCCATGGACTTTTGAACCTTTGAAGTCCATCCCCAGTGACACACTTCCTCCACCAAGGCTGCACCTTCTGTCTAGTAGTGCTACTCCCTGAAGACTAGGCCTATGAGCCTATGGGGTAGCATTCTCACTCATGTGGGGCTGAAATAATGAAGCGTTAGGATCTTCATCAACTTGCTTTCTGTTTGGAACATTGATTTTGTTAGTTTTATTTCCCAGGTTTAAGAAAATCTTACTGTTCTGAAAACTGTCCACAGATTACAGCAATTTTGTGAGCATTAGACTTTAGTGTTCCCTTCCCACAAATGATCCCTTCAAAATCTGAAAATTTTGGATAATATTTTCAGTTTATAAAAATGTAGACACAAAAATAAAATAAGAACTTGGTTTTTTTTTTTTTTTTTTTTGTAAGTGTTTTTTTGGTTGTTTTTTCTAACAAAAGCCAGGTGAAATACCAGCTTTACCATCAAAGCTTGACTTGTAATAGCCACAGTTTCAGATGTGACTAGCTAACTTTAAGGAACTGAACTTGACTTTGTGGTGTCAATTAAAATCCCTTGGAATAATTTGCTTTGTAACCTCGAATACTTAGTTAGTTCAATAGTTGCCTTACGATAAAGAATGTCACCTTCTGGCATGGAGAAGAACTTCAAAATATTTTCAGAGCCCCAGAAGAAAGGAATTGGGTCAGGTGTCACAGGTAAAGGGTGATGGAGAGCCCTTGGCTTTGTTTTCTAGTTTCAAAAGGCTCTTGAAAGTCAACTCTGAATTTCCTTATGGGAGGTTCTAGCAGAGCAGATTGGAGACACCAATTATTCCTTCTAGATTAAAACATACGCTGGGGGCTGGAGAGATGGCTCAGCGGTTAAGAGCACCGTCTGCTCTTCCAGAGGACCCGGGTTCGATTCCCAGCACCCACATGGCAGCTAACAACTGTCTGTAGTTCCAGTTCCAGGCAAACACCAAGATAAATAAATAAAATTAATTAAATAAAGTTTAAAAAAATTAAAAAAAAACATACACAGATTCTCAGGCCAGGCTTAGTGAGACATATTTTCAAAAGATTATCTTGCTTTGAATTTCTTTAACAAAAGAGTTATGATTGTTGAGTGTATTTGGAAACAGTAAAACATCAGTTTCTTCATCCCCAGAACCATATATCAGATGAGGGAGCTCTTCCATATGTCAGACTCCATCATAGCTGTGGATGATGAAGATCTTCCATATGTCAGGCTCCATCATAGCTGTGGATGATGGAGATCTTCCATATGTCAGGCTCCATCATAGCTGTGGATGATGGAGATCTTCCATATGTCAGGCTCCATCATAGCTGTGGATGATGGAGATCTTCCATATGTCAGACTCTGTCATAGCTGTGGATGATGGAGATCTTCATATGTCAGACTCTGTCATAGCTGTGGATGATGGAGATCTTCATATGTCAGATTCTGTCATAGCTGTGAATGATAGAGATCTTCATATGTCAGATTCTGTCATAGCTGTGGATGATGGAGATCTTCATATGTCAGATTCTGTCATAGCTGTGGATGATGGAGATCTTCATATGTCAGGCTCCATCATAGCTGTGGAGGAGGGAACTCTTCATTTGTCTCAATCTTTAGACTTTCAGAATTGTAGTTGTTTAAATACGAAAAGATATATTTTAGATAAATTTTCTGAAATTGCATTTATTTATTCATTATTCTGTGTGTGTTGTATGAGCATGTGTGGGTGAGTGTATGCTCCCATGGGTGTACAAAGACCAGAGGACATCAGCTGTCCTGCTTTAGCAATCTCTGATGTATTCTCTGGAGACAGAGTCTCTCGCTGAACCTGGAGCCAGTATGTCGGGGTGATCCTCTTGTCCCCACACTCACAGTGCTGGGTTTCAAACACGAGCATCAGGACTTATTTTCAAACTGGTGCTGGGATCTGAACTGAGATCCACATGCTTGGGCGGTGAGCTTTCTTATCCTTCCTGCCAAATGCTAGCTTTTTTTTTTTAGTGAATTTTTTAAAATATTTTTTTTATTTATGTTTATTGGTGTTTTGCCTGCACGTATAACTGTGTAAGAATGTCAGCTCTTGGAATTACAGACAGTTGTTAGCTGCCATATGGATGCTGGAAATCGAACTCAGGTCCTCTGGAAGAACAGTCAGTGCTCTTAACCACTGAGCCATCACTCCAGCCCCAAATGCTAGCTTTTAGTACCTCATTTTACAGTTGCTTCACACACACACCTGAAGAAGTTGAAGCAGTTAAGGTCAGTTTATTAACCCTCTTTTTATTACTATAATGAAAAACTAAACACAGTCCTTTTTGTAAAGAAATCTGTTTATTTTAGCCCATAGTTTTGGAAGCCTGAGGTTTACAGCCCCACCTGGTGATGCCTTTCTTGTGAGTAACATCCCAAAGTGGTGCCGAGATTGCAAAGAACAGGAAGCACTTACATGTGTGTATCTCTCTTTTCCTAAAGCCTCCAGCATCCATTCATATGAGCTTTTTCTAATGACCTAAGCTAACTCTAATCAGTTCATCAAAACCTCATCTCTAAGTACCACAGTCAGATTAAATTTCTGGCCTCTGAGTACCTCATAGTGGGGATTAATTTTTATCCATGAAGCACGGGGGAGGAATATATGAACTATTTTCAAATCACAGCAATTTGAAAACAGAGCCCTGGGGCTCCCGGTGCTGGATGAAGAGTGTTTACAGGTGGTCTGCTGTCCATGTAAGAAGTAGACCGGTTAGCCACAGTGAGAACCTAGATTCCCTACCCCACATTGGCCAACTGGGCAAAATCAAAGATTATGAAAATGAGGACAGGTATGGTGGCACGTTCTTTTAATCCCAGCACTCAGGAGACAAAGGCAAGTGGAGCTCTGTGAGTTTGAGGTCAGCCTGGTCTACACAGTGAGTTTCAGGACAGCTAGGACCACACAGAGAGATCCTATCTGAAACAAAAACAAAGTTTACGAAAATGACATGGTTTCGGTGAACCACATCAGAATTGACATAGTCTTACCACTTGGACTGTTACTCCCATTTTGGAAGAATATCAAAGAGGATATTGTGCCCTGGGTCACTTATAAATAATAGAAATTATTCATCAATATTTTAGGAAATGGTTGGTGGCTCATCTCTATAATTCCACCACTTGAGAGGCAGCAGGAATGCCATGAAACCTGATGGACTGAGTGATGAGTTCAAGGCTAGCCAAGGCTAGAGTGGAAGACTCTGTCTAATGCTCCATCTACCCTAGAAAGAACTTGTAGATGCAGGGAAGTCCATCATCAAGGTGTTAGCAGATCTGGTGTCTGTCACTTACACTTTGCTCCTTGATCACCCTTGCCACCTCTCTTGTAAAGGCAGTCATCTCACCACGAGGGCAGCCCTCATCACCAACCCTTTCCTACAAGGGCCCATCTCTTAGTGTCCCCAAGATAGCATTAGGCTTCAGCATTAAAAAGTCTGGGGAACATCAATATTCAGTCCATAGCTCAACACAAGAGAACTTTCCCTACATTCTTTCCTGGACAGCTAGCTGGTGGGCTGCATCTGGAAGCCAGGTAGGCTGTCTATGCTTGAATGGCACAGATTTCTTGCCATTCTTAAAATCAGTGACTTTCTTTTTTGCTTTTTTGAGATAAGGTTTCTCTGTGTAGCCATGACTGTCCTGGATCTCACTCTGTGGACTAGGCTGGCCTCGAACTCACAGAGATCTACCTCTTCCTCCCAAGTGCTGAGATTAAAGGCATGGGCTCCTACTGCCCTGTAAGTGAAAATCAAAAGGTAATTCTTGAGTTAGCAATGACAGTAGAAACTTGCCCCTGCCCCAGACTCATCTAATCAGAAACTGTAGGGCTTGGATTGTGGCCTGTGAGCTGTTTTAACAAGCTTTTCATGTGCAGGCTCAAACTTGAGAACCCTCACTCTGGAAACACTTGGAGCTTACTTATCATTAGAGTGCTGATGTTAGAAGATAGATGTTTCTATATGCCTGTCTTTCAAAGAAGGTTTGTATCACAATCCTCCTTTAGGCTAGTGTAGACATTGTTGCCCAAACAGAAGTGTGGTCCATACTAGACCTAAAAGATGCAGTAAGAATAGAATTGTAAAAATGGAGCTACTCCTGAAATTCTAGTGAGACAATTACTCTCCATTTAGGCAAAGAAGGAGTGGCTTGTCAGCTAGTCACATAGCACACGTGACTACTCCCTGATTAGTGACACACAGTCACTTCTCTGGTTGGAAGCATACCTAAGGTGTGTGGGTCTTTACTGGCTTGGCCAGTGATGTGCTCTAAGATGACCAGTTTAAATAAAGATGACCTCAGTAGCACAAAGACCATAGAGCAATACAGCAAGATGGAATTCCTGGTATTCCTCCCTTGTAACATCTCCTACACTGGGCAACTCTTTCTCACTTTTTCTTATATATTTACATTCACACTTCTCACTCTTGGCCACATTTCCTCATTTTACTTGGGAATGAGACAACTCCAAGCCACTAGCTTTGATGCTTTGGTGATCATTGATTGCCTGGCATCCTAAGTTTTGAGTTATACTCACTAAAAGCTGAAACTATTCCTAACCACATCACCAATGTTTGTGAGGTTAAATCAAGAGGATCATTAGTTTATGGCTAACCTGAACTGCAAAGCAAGGTCCTAGATTATAAAGTTAAAAAAAAAAAAAAAGGCTGGAAAGATGGCTTAATGTTTAAGAGCACTTGTTGCTCTTGCAAAGGTCTTGGGTTCAATCCCAGCACTTACATATGTAGTTCACAAGCATCTGTAACTTCAGTTCAGGGGATTAGTCTGACCTCCTCAGGCCCCAGCATGCATGTAGTGCACATATAGGCAGGCAAGCAGGCAGGCAAAAGACTCAGATAAGTGAAATAAATAAATTTAAAACAAAGAAAAAAGAGATAAAGATATTCACCATTTTACCATGACTATGCATAAAAATGCCATGAGTAGCTATGCATAAAATGCCATGAGGATGTCTTCAAAAGGATGGGATTATTCTTCACAATGTAGGGAATATTTGGAGTATGAGACCCTAACATATGAAGGCAAAGATGTCAGAGAATGGAACAGAGGAAGAAGTCTTGGGGAGATCTCCTCAGGAGAGAAGCTGTGTGTAGTCCCACTACCACGAAAGTTACTCATTCTGATTGGCCACTAAACAGTTCTAAACTGATTTTGCTTGAATGAGTGAGTGTGCAGGGCATCCATGCAATACAACTTGAATTAGATACTTGTAAGTTTTGTTCTGAAATTTCAGTGCAATAATGGCTTGGATGGGGGTTGTAGAGATGACTCAGCGGTTAAGAGCACTGGCTGCTCTTCCAGAGGTCTTGAGTTCAATTCCCAGCAACCACATTCATAACCATCCATAATGAGATCTAGTGCCCTCTTCTGGCTGCAGGCATGCATGCAGGCAGAACACTGTATACATAATAAAAAGATAAATCTTAAAAATCAAAAAAACAAAAAAACAAAAACAAAAACCCAATGGCTTGGAAGATAGCAACTGTCCTATCATTCATGCGCTGGGAAGCCAGAAGGCTGGTGGTTGGCTTGTGTGGCAGCTCCACAGTTCTAAGGAACCTTTAACATTTTGCTCAGACACCCAAACTTATGTCTTCCATCCTGATGATATTATCTCATGGTCCAATAGGATAAAAGCTGCAATCATGGCTAGTGTTTTAGGTGAAGAGAGGGAGGCTGCTAGAAGAACAAAACAGGGTGTTAAACAGCCTTCCTGGAAGTCAACTATAATATATCTCATTGGCCGTCATTTAGGTGTGTTGACTTATTAATTTATTATTATTATTATTATTATTATTATTATTATTATTATTATTATTTGGCACTCTGGGCCCAATCCAGGACATCCCATCATTCCACCCAACTCCTGATCCTCCCACTTCCACCTCCCCGCTTAGCATGAACCACCACACCCACATACATTGTTGCTCCACCTCCCTCAGGGTTTCATGTAGCTCAGGCTAGCCTTGAAGTCCTTATATAGCCAACAGTAACTTTAAAGTTATGGTCCTGTTGCTTCAACCTCCCAAGTCCTAGAAGTACAGACACAGGTCACTATGTCCATTTTGTGCAGCACTGGGGACTGGGCTCTGTGCTAGTGAGCATTTTTCCAGCCCTTCTAGTTGCAGAGAAGTCCTTGGAAATGTACTTTTAGCAAGACACTGTGCTGTCTTATATAAAGGTTAGATTTTCTTGGGCTGGAGAGATGGCTCAGCCGTTAAAGGCTAGGCTCACAACCAAAATAAAGGTTAGATTTCTTACTCATGGAGTAAGGGGAGCATGGAGGACCAAAGGCAATGAACAGGTTGCTATTTTGTTGTTTTTTGAGACAGATTTTCTCTGTGTAACAGTGCTGGCTGTTCTGGCACTTGATTTGTAGACCAGGCTGGCCTTGAACACACAGAGATCTACTTGTCTCTGGAGTACTGGGATTAGAGGCACCCACTCTTGGCTTACAGATTTGCTTGTATTTTATTGGTTTTATATTTCTTCAACACTGTCTGGAATCACATGTTGTCAAAGTGGGTTGCTGCTTTTTCTACGTGGGAAGGTGAGTGGGGGTGGGTGGGAAGGGAGGGAGGGAGAGGAAAAGAGGGAGGAGGAGATAAAGAACAGCCAGCAGTTAAGCAGAGCAAACTGTGTATTACTGTGGTGGTTTGAATGAAAATGCCCCCATAGGCCCATAGGCAATGGCACTGTTAGGAGGTGTGGCCTTGCTGGAGGGTGTGACACTGGGGGTTGGACTTTGATGTCTCAGAAGCTGAAGCCCAGCTAGTGTCACTGTCACTCCTGAGGCCTGTAGATCCAGATGTAGATTTCTCAGCTGCCTCTCCAGCACCATGTCTGCCATCACGCCACCATGCTTCCTGCCATGATGATAATGGGCTGAGCTTCTGAACTATAAGCCCGAATCATTCCAATGTCTTCTTTTTTGATGGTTGTACATCTTTAGTCCCAGCACTAGGAAGGCAGACACAGGTGGATCTCTGTGAGCGTGAGGCCAGGCTGGTCTACAGAGTAAATTTCAGGACAGCCAGAGATACATAGGGAAACCCTGTCTTGAAAAACCAAAAGGAGAAGGAGGAGGAGGAGGAGGAGGAGGACGAGGACGAGGACGAGGAGGAGCAGGAGTCTTCACTGGGGTTATAGTATCTTTTCACAGCATAACTAAGACACTTACTTAGTGCCAAAGTATCTCACTTTTCATATTTGAAATAAAGTAGGACATATTAAAGACAGTCATTCTGTTTATCACATTATCTTAGGAGACAAAATCTTCCTCCCTCCCTCCCTCCCTCCCCCTCCCTCCCTCTCTCCCTCCCTCTCTCCCTCCCTTTCTTCCCTCTCCCTCTTTCCTTTGCCATGCCCAATTCCATACTTCTTTTGTGTGCAATCATGTACACTGTGTGTGGAGGCCAGAGGATCATCTTGGCTGCCATTCAGGTACCACCCAGGTTGGGTTTTGTTGTTTGTTTTTGTTGGAGACACGGGTTCTTATTGACCCAGAACTGTCTAGTGTGCTAGGAGGGCCCCAGGGCTCTGCCTATCTTTGCCTTCTCAGCTGGGATTCCAAATATATGCAGCCATTCCTGACTTTAGAAAATGAATTCTGAGGACTGAACTCAGGTCCTTCTGTTTACACAGTAAAGGCTTTGCTGACTGAGATTTCTTTCTGAGCCTCACATTTTCTTTTCAGACAGCACATACCTTGAATTCTTTAATCTCCAGAATTATTATGGGTTATGCTAATCATGAGAATTGTTATTGGAAGGTATAAGCAATAATACTTTATGTACTATGATCATTTTATACTTCATTCATGCAGTGGCCTTTATTAAACATCTATTAAGTGTTTATTTTATAGGTTTTGCTGTAGATATAAACATGGAGTCTGTTCCTTCATATAGTTTACATCATAGTAGAGGGGGTATTGCTGAGAGTCATAGAATTTAAGCAAGTTAACACTTATGTAAATGATGTCATTCAGGTTAAAGGGAGATACACAAAGAAGCTAGCAGGAGGGTGTGACAGAGAGTCCCAGAGAGGGAGGAACTCTCTTTGAAAGACAAAGTCATCCATAACACGACTTACCCTAACATTGACTTTGTCTCTAGGACAAAGTCATCCATAACATGACTTACCATAAACATTGGCATAGATAGATTTGTGCGTCTCTTACAAAACTGAAGATTAAATAAATAACTTTTGTTTAAAAAAAGGCATCAACTGAACCCCTACACCAGCCAAGGATATAAAGGAAACTGTCTTCAATATTAGATTCTTTCTGAAACAGAAGTTTCTCCAAGTATGTGTGGCTTTAAAATAAAAGTTTCCATATCATTCTTGCTTAATCCCTATGCCTGACAAATCAGGAAATGGAATATGTGAGTGATCACACTTGCCTATTAGAGCATAATGATTCCTGGCAAGGAGAGCTCTGTCTGTCAAATGAACCCATTCTAATTGTTCACGAGAACGAACTAATTGATATTTGTCATCTGTGATCTTATAAAGCTACTCATCTGCTGAAAAAGAAAGTTGACGTCTGCTAAGAGCACAACCAGAGACTAGATGTTCCAGTGGCTACAACATGTTTGTTAGTTACGACTGAAACATAAGTGACAAGACCTGACAACACACAGAGCTTCAGTTTTCATCTCTGATCTGTGTATTCAGCACAACCTCCGCCAAAACCAAGTTTATTAATAGACATTTTTGAAAAATTAAATCTGATTCTCGTTATAACATAATCATGTCACTAATTAGAGCCACATCTCTTGAAAACTGGAGGAGTTGAAAACACAAAACAACAGAGCATATGGGAAAGGAAGTCACCAACAAGATCATCTTCCACCAAAACATTACATTAATTTAGGAAGAAGTAAACTTTAGAAGCAGCACCAGGCGTGAGTAATAGTGTAGAGAAGTCCCAGACAGCAAGGAGGTGGGGTAGAGTGGAGGGCTAAGAGGGGATGAAAGAAACCTTCATGGGTATTATTGCCAAAAGACACACTAGTTCTTTCCAGCCCTATGTGTCTGTTTCTAAGCACTTTAAGAATGTGTTTCCAGGGCTAGAGAGATGGCTCAGAGGTTAAGAGCAATGGCTGCTCTTCCAGAGGACTTGAGTTCAATTCCCAGCAACCACATGGTGGCTCATTACAACCATCTGTAATGAGATCTGGTGCCCTCTTCTGGCATACATGCAGAGCATTGTATATATAATAAATACATCTAAGAGAGAGAGAGAGAGAGAGAGAGAGAGAGAGAGAGAGAGAGAGAGAGAGAGATTGTCTCAACTGCCTCCAAAAAAGACTGTTTCTAATACCAGCTTTATTGATATTTATTGTGTATATATGTAATTATAAAATTCACCCATCTGAAGAGTATAATGCAATAATTTCTTTTCCAGACAAGGATCTTGTGTAGCCTAGGGTAGCCGCTAACTCAGTGTGTAGTGGAAGATGACTCTGAATTTCTGATCTTGTATTCAGAGTTGAGATAAGAGGGATGTGTCACCTTACTGGATCTCTGCAGTACTCGAAAACACCCAGGTCTTCCTCCATGCTATCCGTCTTCAGGCAGGAAATTGCTTAACTAGTATGTCACCTCAATCAAATTCAGTTTTTCTTGTTGTTTATGCGTTAGAGACTATTACCAGCCCCTAAGGTCATAATCTATGCACTGAAAGTCAATTCAATCATGTGTCTTTCCTAAGTCAATTAAAAAGCCAAATTAATAGTGAAAAGCAGAAAAAAAAAGATTAATTTATTGTGGCTATATTGAGAAGAGGGACATAGAGACCAGAGTCCATCTCTGGCAGGGAGATGCTGAAGTTCAGTTAAGGTTTCAGCCGATGGCAAGCAGTGAGTGAGTCTGGGTGGTCCAAGGCAAGGCGTGTTCCTGCCCATCCTGGTTTTCAGTGACCTGACAAGTTGCAAATTTCTTTCTGAGAGAAAAGTTTCCCTTCAGGCTGGCTCATACTTTAGGCTTTCTCTCCTTCAAGGGTGAGGCTCCTGGAAGGATCTCTGATTTTTGGGAATGAATTGTTTCAATATTATAAAAAATCAAAACAATGAGTGGGACAGGGGTTTTGGTTGTTGTCTTTGCTTTTTAAGATTATCATCATTCCTGCCACTCTGGCTACAAAGTCTTTTTATATTTTTAGTATAAAAGTGTTACTAGAATCTTAGGGAGTCTTGTCATAGTAGCTAAAATAATACTAGGAAATCAAGGTCTCCTCTTTGCAGTTCTTAGTTTCATTGATAAAATAATTTAAGGGTGAACTCAATTGGAAGTTGGAGGACAATTTTATAAGAGATTAAAAGAATAACCTCCAGGGCCGGCAAACTGTAAATCTCAGCGGCTGGCCAGAGAAGGCAAAAGGAGGAAAATGGAACTCTTTAAACTAGCCAGGAGGGGAGACACAAGATGCAGAGGAGCTTTAGAGAAAGTGAAGCCCAAAGTCTAGAGAACACAGGCTTAGAAAGGAGATAGAAGAAAGAAAAGTTTGGCTTTTCTGAGTAACTAAGGGAAGTGGACAGACTTAGGAAGCTGCCTGTCAGTCGCTCCTTAAGAGGCTATATTAGGGGGAAGGGATTCTGGGAAGGAAAAGTGAACAACCATATTAAAGAAACAAGTACTCCACTTACCTTTTTAACATGGCTTCAGGTGAGTCGCCTTTCTAGGGTGGTGCCTTAGACAGATGATTGACATGTGTAACTGAACTGTCAACTCCCCAGCAATTCTATTCTCTTGACCAGAATGAATTTTCCCTTAACTGGCCTTTACTGCTGCTGTGTCAAGTGAACTTGGAGACAATAACATCATCAAGCTGCTATCAAGGATGCCAGGGTGATTCACAGGAAATGCGTGTTAATAGGCTTTCCTCAAGCTAGACTGCTGAAATCCACAGAGAGAAAAAGATGGTTGGATATAAGCACAGAGAGAGGCTATCAGCTAGGTGCCGCAGTCAGACTGAGGCATTTCTGACTTTGACGTGGCTGTATTACTTAGCTGCCTGGCCCCAGGAAAGTGAATTAAACCCTGAGTTTCAGTTTACTCATCAGTGTCCCATGTCTTAGGGTTACAGAGACTGAGCAAGACAAAAAATACAAGGGCTGGGGCCTTGCACGATGGCGTAGTCCTAGTACATGGTTAGTACTCAGTTAAAATTAATTTGCTGTTTTTATGCTTATAGGCTGACAAACAGTATTTCATAAACCAGATACTGAATATGCAAATGACTAAAAATGACAGACACAGGGGAAATAGTGATGGAAATTTGGCATTTACTGGACAGCCTAGAATAGGGATAGGAAATTTTGGGGGTGCTCTATATGAATGGGGTAACACCTGTCATCAAATTATACCTTTAGGGGGATTTAAAATAAAACTGACCCCCAGCCCTAAAATATGTAGCTTTTTTCTTTTTTATTATTATGAGTAAAGAAGTCACATTTTCTATCCTTGTATATCCTTATTCAAGGTCCCGTCCCCCTCCCACCACATCAGGTCATTCTCTCTTCTCCACATCTCCCCATCCCCCCCCCAATATATAGCTTTTTAACTTTTCCAGTTAGATTGTTCATTTTACAAGTTAGAAGCAGAGACTAATTTCTAAGTAGTCAACAGATAATAGAGAAGGCACACAAGGTACTGAGGACACTGCCTTAGAGACAGCATCTCTATCCGCATGGATAATTCAAGCACGAATTACACACATACCTATTGGATTTACAAAAGGGCCGAGTGAAAGACCTTGTAGCAGGGATACCCTGGACCGGGTTGTGAGACGCACGGGGCTCTGAGTTACACCGATGCCTTTGCTTTACAAACACAGAGGCAGAGTTCCTGTCTCTTGAAGGGGATGCTCTCCACACAGTGACTTGGGCATGTGATGTGTCAGATGCCTCTAGGTGACCAGTTACCGTGGCTGTCCTCCTCCAGCTGCATCTGCCAGACGCGCTGCCCTCTGGGCCAAGCGAACGCACTGGTTCCAGATGAAGGACCAGGTGGACTATGAGCCACAGAGAGAGCGCAGCCACGACCTTGTGACCTTGTGTTGTCAGCTCCGCGCTCTCCAGCCAGGGCGCCAAGCTCGGCTTAACCCTCTCGAGAGGCGAGTACCCCAAAGGTCCTTTCCCCGAGAGCCCGCTGACTCTGTTGGTGACTCCGCCCCACAGAACCTGGTTGGTTGCTCTCTAAGGGGCCCTCGTGCGGGGGCGGGGCTAGGCGGCGAGGGGGCGGGGCGTTAGCTTGGCATCCGCCTGGGCACTGGGTGCGCCTTGGGTCCCGCGGCGCTGGGGGCGGAGACAGCTCGGTCGGGCCGCGCTGGGCCGCCCGGTTCCGCCTCCACCCGCGCTGGGCCGAACCCGGAGCCGAGAAGAGAGTCGGTTCTGAGTTCCCTGTGGGTGTGCGGCCGCAGCAGAGGGGGATCATGGCGCTCGTGGGCAGCCGGGTGGAACTGGACGCAGATGAGGTGCGAGGACAGGCAGAGCGGGCTGGTCCGGGAGCCGGGGGTGGGGGGCCTGGGAGGGATGCCGAGAGCCGCGGGGTCCCGGCTGGTCCGGGTCCCGGCTGGGCGAGCAGGGCTGTCCTTCACGCCGAGGAGCGTCCCGCCGGGCCGGGCAGCGCAGCCCGGAGCCGACCCGATCCTTCCTGGACCCTCTGGGTTTTTGTGGAGCCGTTTTGGACCCGGCTGTCGTCTTGGGTGGAAGTTCCGCGGGGTGTCCTCCGGGCGAGCGGGGCTGGGCTGCCTAATCACCCCGGGGTCGAGGGCCCGAGCCTCAACCCGGAGGCCGGGAAACGTTCCTTGTGGTCCAGAACCGCCGGCGGCCTCGCCTGCTTGGGCTGCCGAAGTGATCCGCCGCGTCCTCGCGCGATGCCGGGGTCTGAACGCTCCCGGGCGGGGGCGCCCGACCTGTTGATTCGAGCGCTTCCTTCAGCACTCCGCGGTTGCGGGGAGAGCGCTTTCAGAATTGAGGGTCAGGCTCCTGCCGCCGCTGCTGCCATTTTACCTGACTTGAATTTTACAAGTCGTGGCGTGAGAAAGCTTAGGTTTCAAATGATGCAATAGGTGGATAATCTGGCGAAGGCGAGTTAGGATTCTGTCTTTACTGCCAGAAGATGGTAACGAATAAATACTGTGTTTTAAATGTTTACTTTAGGAACTGGTCAAAAACCGAAGGAATGATCTTTATGCTACTGACACTTAAGAAAGCGAGCCAAAGCTCCCTTATGACCTGCTTTGCTGTGAGGGCCCAAGACCACACACACCAAGCCAACTAGTGCATGGATGTGTTGCCGGACCTTCTAACTACACGAGGCAAACAGTGAGATAGTATATATGTTACTTTTTCTTCCTGAGACAACTTATTTATAGCTTTAGGCTGTATTTTTGGTATGACCTGTTGCCCGCCTGCCCTTTTTAATTGTACAGCCTTAGATCTTACTGTAATCGAGGTAATAACACCTTTCCGGTACTTTGACCACCTATAACTTCCTTAGAAGTTTCTATGGCTCCCTCTTGTGTATACATTAAATATTCATGCTCTTGGCATTGTAGACTTTGTACTGAATGGTCTCAGTTGCTTATCCCAGGGTGTCTCCAGTTTTATTGTATTGAAAATGAAGAGACAGTCCTGAGCCTGGTGACAGACGCCTATAATCTCTGCACTGAGATAAATGAGTCGGGAGAGTGACAAATTCAAGGCTCCCCAGGACTACATGGTGAGTGCCTGGCTAGCCTGGATTGCATTATCATTCACTAGCAAGGACTTTTTTTCTTTCCCAGTAAACAAACAAAGAGAAAACCAAGACTCAGAGCCTCTCCTAACTGTGGAGTCGTATTTCTGACCCCTGCTCACTGTTGGGGAAATGCAAGCCATAACAGTAGGTGTAAACTGGGACTGTCTTGGCATAATTGAGACAAGGGACACTCAGTGTCAGCTGCCAGTTAAAAAACAAAACAACTCAGGAATGGGGAGGAGACAGTTGGTGAAGTGGGCTTCAGCTGATGTGGAAGTTAGGTTTCAGAGCAGTCTGGCCCAAAGACTTGAATACATGTTTGTTGAGTGAATGCATGACTGCAGGAAGGATATGGCCTGATCAGGTCTGAGGTTTTGCCATATTGTTGACTGACTAGTAAGCTCCTATCTCATGCTAAGTATTAGTCTTAGGTGACAGACCAGGCACAAAGAAACTCCTTGTTCATGTCAAATCTACCTTTATTCCTCATGGTGTGCAGATAGGTTGGCATAAATTTATCCACTCTTTGAGTATTCACTCTGTGGTTAAGTTTGATACCTTAGAAGGAGAAGGTTCAGTTTTGGTTGTCTAGGTCTCAGTCTCGATGTGGAGATATATCATATATGGAAGAACTCAGGGAATAGTTTGGGGCTGGTCAGCAGATGTTCGTTAGGGTATTGTAGGTAGTATTCTTGAGATACTTGTAAATCATCCCTGATTGTAAGTGGACTGAAGAACTCCACCCAGAGTGTTCTTGTGTAGAGCAGAAGCGGTTTATTTAGGGGTCCAAACCCTTGAGTACACAATGATGCTCTTGGGAAGGAAAAGGCACAAAGCCATGTAGCTGAGAAAGCATTAAACTCTTTGCCTCTCTTATGTGCATGTGTTTGGGGATTAACTTGCCCATGGCCATTTAATCATTGAAATGGTAAACATCTGATAATATTAGGTGCCAAGCTAATGCCATTTGGGAGAAATAGCAGCACATAAGACAGAAGGGGCCTTGTCTATGTTCATGACTGACAAATGACCTTGACTGACAAGTCACTCAGCCTCTGAGGGCTTATTTAGTATCTTGGTCCTGAGGTATTAGGGCTGTGGATATTTAAATGTTCTAGTATCTAGTTTGTTTGTTTGTTTGTTGGAGGGGCGTCCCATTTGAGATCCTGGCTAATACTTTGGGATTCTTTTTTTCTTTTTAAGTAGCAAAGGGGACAAGAGTAGTGGTGGAGAAATTCTTATAGTATTTCTTGAGTGGATATTATTTTTGAAAACTGATTTTTTTTTTTCTTCCCTGAGACAGGTTTTCTCTGTGTTATATCCCTGGCTGTCTTAGAAGACCAGATGGGCCTTGAATTCACAGAGATCCACCAGCCTCTGCCTCCCACCTGCTGGGATTAAAGGCCTTTGACACCACCACTTTGTTTGAAAACTGATTTTTAAAATGACATTTTTAGATTTTATTAAGAGAAGTGTGGTTACATTTCTATTATCACACACTTAATGGAAATGAACAATTTATATATTTGTACAATTTGATAACTTGCATTTCAAATTAAAAGTCATTTGATAAGTACAATTAAGGTTATTAATAGCTTTAAATTTTGGATTTAACATTTGCAGTTTTAATTAGTCATTCTGAGCCCATTATTGAGTATTAAAATTAAGCCATATGTATTTTGTTACAAAATGCATACAGACATACTATTAAAATACTATTTATGGGAAGGTGCAACCAGGAAGGCATCTAAAAAGGGTTCTGAGGGCAGTGATAATGAGTAATGTTGAGAAACACTGAAGCATGTGAAGAAATGGCCTAGGAAGGTTTTCATGGCTGGTTCCTAATGTGTGTGGGTCTCACCTTGTACTCAGGTTAGTCTCAACCTCTTAGGCCTTAAGTGATTTCCTTGTCTCAGCTTCTTTTTTTTTTTTTTCTTTTTTTTTTTTTAGACTTTATTTATTTGCCTTGGTGTTTGCCTGGAACTGGAACTACAGACAGTTGTTAGCTGCCATGTGGATGCTGGGAATCGAACCCGGGTCCTCTGGAAGAGCAGACGGTGCTCTTAACTGATGAGCCATCTCTCCAGCCCCTTGTCTCAGCTTCTTAAATAGCTGAGGCAACAGCCATGTGCTTCCAGGCCTGGCTTCATGGCCTCCTGATTTTTAACCCCAGGGATTTTTAAGATTTGATTCTGATCCGGAAAATCCTCTCTTGGAGGTTTAGAAGTTTTATTTTTGTTTTTAAAGATAGAGTCTTGCTATGTGGTCTGGTTGGCTTTGAACTTAACTCCTGTGTACTGTCCCTGCCTTCCAAATACTAGGACGGCAGGCTTGTGTCTCTGTTTGTGCTCAGCTGATGACGGTTCAGTAAAACTGATCGCCACAATTTTCTTAGTCTTAGAGGACCACATGCCTTAGTAAATGATGATTAGTTACCCAAGTTGCCAGGCTGCCTGTGGGTCAGGGTGGGATTCAGGTAGAAGGATTCCATAATGTAGGCTCCAGCTCCAGGGCAAGTGTAGTAAGACTGGGATGCATTCAGTATTTATAGCAGCATTACAGATGTAAGCAGGGAGTGCTGTCCACCCTAGCTTGGGGACTGTCTTCTGGTTAAAGAAGAGGTGTTTTGAGGCTGATCAGGACCCTGGTTGGCCATGTAGGCTCAGGTACATGGTGTGGATTGGATTGGAAGGAGACACAGCAGAGACAGGTTCAGATCCCATGAGACAGTGTCTGCAATGCAATGCCAAAGAGCCTGGGTTCTGTCTTCTAAATAATGGGTGCCCAAAGGTTTTTAATCAGGCAAGGACTGTTATTAGCCTCATACTCCCTTGCAGCAGGCCAAGGGTTCCTTAGTCTTTAAGAGACCTTAACTCAGCCAAACTCAGGGTTGTTGGCTTTGATAGGATTTCAGGCCGGGTGATGATGGTGCACACCTTTAATCCCGGCACTCTGGGATGCAGAAGCAGGCAGATTTCTGGGAGTTCTAGGCCAGCCTGGTCTACAGATCGAGTTCTAGGCCAGCCAGAGTTGTTAGGCAGAGAAACCATGTCTCGGGGTGGGGGAAATAAACCAAAGCAACCCCTCCCCACAAAAAGAAGGATTCTAGGATGAGCCATGTGAAGCAGAGATTGGTTTATTAATGGTAGAAAGATGCTCTGGGAAGATAGCATGGGTATGGCTTCTTAGGGAGAAGTTGAAACAATTTATTAATTAAGAGAAAGAGCTACCAAGCTACTTTTCAAGAGGTTGCCAAGAAGCCCCTCCTGTTTTTATAAATGAGATTATGGAGTATCTCTGGAAATGTCTTGAATGGAATTGTAATCTGGTAAGTAAACCCAGGAGCTACGAGGGTTGCACCAGGGGTTTGATGCGTCTTTCCTTTTGTGGCCTTGGCTAGCTTGGAATGTTCCATGTAGACTAGGCCGCCTTTAACTAATAGAGATCCACCTACCTCTGCTTCCAAGTCCTGAGATTAATGGCACCTGCCACCGTGTCTGGCAACACACTTTTGAAAGTATATTTTAATAATAGAGCTACTTGTGAGATTTTTAGAAAATGGCAAGTGAACAACCATGGAAGGAGAAAGGCCTGAAACCAGCCCTAATTGTGAGGAGGAGTTCCTGGTTCTCCGTCAGCCACAGGCTTTGACTGCGCTCTCAAGTGAAGGCCCCTTCCTTCCCATGGCTCCGTACTTTCTTTCTCTCTAGCCTAGGAAGTTGAGACTGTTCCCCCAATTCACGTGGGTTGGGATGAAGCCTGAAGTAGAACAGGTGTGGGGTTGGAGAGGAGAGACTGAATTGCAGGGTCTGAGCTGGGAGAATG